>JAAKHE010001454.1:25213-62098 GCA_011039315.1 Vitis labrusca
TTGAAGAATCATCATTATCAAATGGAAGTGTTTATATATGCATTATTGGTAGATGAGAGTGTTAACACTTATACATTAGTTTTAAGCCATTTGGATTCATGTGTAAAGGAAATCAATAACTTTTTGAGGGGTAATTTTGCCTATAAAGTTATTATATCAATGACACTTGAATCTAAATATTAGTAAAGAGAGATTATAGAGAAACTGGAGTTTAAGAGCCAATAGACTACATTAACCTTTTGGAAAAGAAAATGTAGGAATAACAATAGTGGAAATAGGAGTTTCAAATATTTCAAGAACTAGATTAAAGATTGTGGGAACCTTTCCTAAGCGGACACTTGGCAAATCACCCTGGCCTCACAAGGCACCCCTTTGATGGACACGTGGCACGTCCTACCTTTTGTCCGAACGTCTAGTCTGGACCCAGTAATTGTTGTCCCAAGCAGGACCCCTGACCACATTTCACGGGCAATCATTACTCATCTTGCCAAAAGCACACTTGATAGGACATCCCTAGGTCTTTTCAGACGACCTGCTACACCCTGCCTTGCGTCGCCTACAGAATGAAAGGACAAGTGAGACGATAAGTCGTCCCACCAACAATCTCTATTAGCCACCTGCAAGATAATGATTGCTCTACCACCCTCTGAGCAATCATCATGACTGCGAAAGTCAAAGAGCCTCCCCATATTCAATTTGACAAGGCTTCAAACACTATAAAAACCCCCGACGACTCAATAAAAAAGGTAAACATTCATTAGAAAAGCCTCATAAGACCAATATGCTTGATCGCCAATCTGACAAAAGCTTCGGAGGGTGTGTTCGGACCACCTGTCCGAACATCTTTTGTAAAAGAATGGAAGAAAGTATCATTCTCAGTTGAGGGGGTGAAAACATCAGGGAACTACAGTGCCTCTAGGTTTTCCCTGCATTAACATTAGCGTCGTCTGTGGGAAAAGTGTTTACGAATATGTCCACATCCTCAAGAAGCCATTCATCAGCCATGGGTGATGAAAGTTATTTTGACTGGCGCGAGAGCATGGAAAGACAACAATAAGAAAGCGAGCGGCAAGTGCAAGCCCTGCTCTAGGAAACAAGGAGGCTTAGGGAAGAAAACGACGTGTTAAGAATCCAGGTTTCATCCTCAGGACCTCCTCCCAACTAGCGACCGAGAGGCCAAGGGACAAACTCTAGACATAACCAAGAGACTACATATCCTGGAATCGCAAAACCCTCCCAGTTGGTAGCCCGACACTGCTATCAGATAGCACGGGAGGCTGGGTCTAGCAACGATCGCGAGTCGCTCCCAGAGCAAGCGAATGCACCTGACTAATAGCAATTACAGTACCTGGTGGATAAAAATCCCCTAGTGGCAGATCCCCTACAAACCATCCAAGTCTCGGAGAGAAATGACCGTCTCACTTATGTTAGTTCCATCTTGAAACCCAACGAGACACAAAACATCGAGGAGACTCTCCAACAAAACCAGGACGTTTTCGCATGGACCCACTCCGACATGCCCGGGATCCACCCATTGGTTGCCTCCCATCGACTTAACATCTTGCCCTCATCAAGACCTGTTTGGCAAAATGTTAGACAATTTTATCCGGATAGACAGAAGATTATTCAGAGTGAGGTGGATAAGTTATTGGACGTTGGGTTCATTAGAGAAGTTGAGTACCCGGAATGGTTAGCAAATAAGGTGGTAGTCCCCAAAAAGGAAGGAATATGGCGAGTGTGCGTTGATTACACCAACCTTAACAATGCATGCCCGAAAGAAAGCTTCCCACTGCCGCAAATAGACCAAATAATGGACTCCACTACCGGACATGGGATGCTTTCTTTTCTAGATGCCTTCTCCGGATACCATCAGATCCTTATGGCCTCGACGAACAAGGAAAAAAATTGTCTTTATAATGCCGCATGGACTCAAAAACGTCGGCGCCACCTACCAAAGACTGATGACAAAGATCTTCAAGCCCTTGATCGGTCACATGGTGGAAGTGTACATTGATGGCATAGTGGTCAAAAGCAAAACTAGAGAAGAACATACCCACCACTTGCAAGAAGTCTTCCACTTGATGAGGAGGTACAACATGAAGCTTAACCCGTCCAAGTGCGTTTTCGGCGTAAGCGCAGACAAATTCCTAGGGTTCATGGTCACCCAAAGAGGAATAGAAGTCAACCCAGATCAAATTAAGGAGATCATTGAGACACCTACCCCTAGTAACAAAAAAGAGTTGTAGCACCTCACCGACAAGCTCGTCGCACTAGGACGTTTCATAGCCCGATTCACAAACAAACTACGACCTTTCTTCCTGGTACTGAGGAAAGCTGACGCGACTGGATGGACGAATAACTGCCAGAGTGTGTTCAAGAAAATCATACATTACCTTGCACAACCACCCATCCTGAGCAGCCTTCATCCTGGCGAACGGTTGTACATGTATTTAACGGTATCTGATTGGGTGGTTAGCACTGTCTTGTTTCGCTGTCCATCACATAGAGAATAGAAGTCTGTTTATTATATCAGTAGAGCTATGGCCGATGCAAAAACCAAATATTCAAAGATAGAACAAACTGCCTTAGCCTTGCGAAGTGCTGCCTAGAAACTCCGCCCATATTTCCAAGCTCACCCAGTAGTCGTGCTTACTGACCAGCCCCTCCGAAACATCCTACACAAACCGGACCTGTCCGGAAGGATGTTGCAATGGGCCATAAAGTTAAGTGAGTATGAGATTGAATACCAGCCTAAGCTATCCATGAAAGGGCAAGTCATGACTGACTTTGTGGTTGAATCTTCCCAACAGCTTGTTCAGGGCGGAGAATCGGACAAGGTGGAATGGTGGACCTTATGGGTCGACAGAGCCTCCTGGTCTTCAGGATCCAGAGTGAGACTCCTTCTACAATCTCCAACTAACGAACAATTGGAGCAGGCCATTTGGCTCAGATTCCCTACATAAAACAATGAAGCTGAGTATGAAGCCATTCTGTGTGGATTGGACCTCGTACTTGCACTATTCGTCTCTAAGTTAGAGATTACATTGTGGAACAATCAGGTGGATCTAACAATGTTGGCTTCATAAAAAGAGACATAAATAATCTAAATAATCATGTTGATGTTGATTGTAGAGTTCAAATAAGAGAAGGTGATGAAGAGAGTGTTATATCTTGTGTGAAAAAAAATGAAATGGATCCCTTATTTTATTATGAAGTATAATGTTGATGAAGACAACCACTTAATTAACTTATTTTGGGCATACTTTACAAGTATATTGGATTAAACTTGTTTTAACGATGTGTCAACATTTGATACAATCATACCATACTAATGTTTATGAAAAGCCAATGGTCATACTAGTTGGCATAAACCATCACTATCAAATTCTAGTGTTTGGATATGCATTATCAGTGAAGGAGAGTGGTAACGTTTATACATAGGTTTTTAGAGATTTGGATGTAATGAATAATAAGACGTTTCTTTCCATTTTTGGGTGCATCCACTAATATCCATATTAAAAACTTTGTTAATCATTTTGTTAGGTACATGTTCATAGAAAACACGGTTGGAGAATCATCTCAATTAAAATTGTAATGTTTGGATATACATTATCAATGGATGAGAGTGTTATTGTTTATACATAGGTTTTTGAAGATCAATAAGCTATAGATAACAAGATGTCTCTTTCCTTTTTTTAAGTGTATTCACTAATATCCATATTAAAAGGTTTTGCTAATCATTTTGTTAGGCATACATTCATGAAAAAGCATAGTTGAAGAATCATCATTATCAAATGGAAGTGTTTATATATGCATTATTGGTAGATGAGAGTGTTAACACTTATACATTAGTTTTAAGCCATTTGGATTCATGTGTAAAGGAAATCAATAACTTTTTGAGGGGTAATTTTGCCTATAAAGTTATTTTATCAATGACACTTGAATCTAAATATTAGTAAAGAGAGATTATAAAGAGACGGGAGTTTAATAGCCAATAGGCTACATTAACCTTTTGGAAAAGAAAATGTAGGAATAACAATAGTGGAAATAGGAGTTTCAAATATTTCAAGAACTAGATTAAAGATTATAGGAACCTTCCTTAAGTGGACACTTGGCAAATCACCCTGGCCTCACAAAGCACCCCTTTGATGGACACGTGGCACATCCTACTTTCTGTCTAAACGTCTAGTCCGGACCTAGTAATTGTCATCCCAAGCAGGACCCTTGACCACATTTCGTGGGCAATCATTACTCATCTCGTAAAAAGCACACTCGATAAGACATCCCCAAGTCTTTTCAGACGATCTGCTACGCCCTGCCCTGCGTCGCCTGCAGAATGAAAGGACAAGTGAGACGACAATTCGTCCCACCAACAATCTCTATCAGCCACCTGTAGGATAATGATTGCTCTACCACCCTCTGAGTAACCATTATGACTGCTGAAGTCAAAGAGCCTCCCCATCTTCAATTTGACAAGGCTTCAGACACTATAAAAGCCCCTGATGACTCAATAAAAAAGGTAAGCATTCATTAGAAAAGCCTCATAAGACCAATATGCTTGATCGCCAATCTGAAAAAAGCTTCAGAGGGTGTGTTCGGACCACCTGTCCGGACATCTTTTGTAAGAGAATGGAAGAAAGCATCGTTCTCAGTTGAGGGGGCGAAAACATCAGGGAGCTACAGTGCCTCTAGGTCTTCCCTGCATTAACATTGGCGCCGTCTGTGGGAAAAGCGTTTACAAAGATGTCCACACCCTCAAGAAGCCATTCATCAACTATGGGTGATGAAGGTTATTTTGACTGGCGCGAGAACATGGAATGATGATAGCAAAAAAGAGAGCGGCAAGTGCAAGCCCTGCTCTAGGAAACAAGGAGGCTTAGGGAAGAAAACGATGTGTTAAGAATCCAGGTTTCATCCTCGGGACCTCCTCGCGACCAACGACCGAGAGGCCAAAGGACAAACTCTAGACATAACTAGGAGACTGCATATCCTGGAATCGTGGAACCCTTCCTTGATATGCGCGGTGTGCGGCCTATTGAAGGACCCTTACCTACATATCGCGCACCGCAAGATGAAAGCTCGGACTCCACTCGTGTCTCATCAAATAGACAACGCGATAAGAGCCCCAGTTATCTGATGCAATGCGTGCGAGGTTGGGACCACAAGCACTTGGCAAGGATAGACCACATACAGCCACGACCCAGGAGGAATATCTTAGTCCCTTAGCCATACCCATCACACGGGGCAATCCCTCACACTAAACACTACAACAAGTCGGAGGAAATTCAGCAAATGAGTCCTCTCGGGCTCCATCAGTAAGCGATTGGACGAGATGCTTTCCACGCTTTTTAGATTTCCTATAATCAACTACGAGCCTCCGAGAGGGTTTCTTGTGCCAAAATTTTTCTGGTATGACGAGTCCAACGATTCGTTTGATCACATCATGTACTATTGACAACTCATGACTCTTGACATAGGAAACGACGCGCTGTTGTGTAAGGTCTTCCTCACCAGCCTCTAAGGCCAAACCCTCTCATGGTTTCATCGACTCCCTATGAATTCTATTGATAACTTTCGGGATCTATCAGAAGTCTTTGTGGGGAAATACCTATGCTCAGAGTGACATAAATAGAATATTAGTACCCTGCAAAACATAAAAATACAGGAAAATGAATCTCTGAGGGAGTTCGTGAAACGATTTGAACAAGTTATACTGCAAGGAAAATCCTATAGCATGGACGCTGTCCTCCAAATTTTTAAGCAGAGCATATGTCCGGGCACACCATTCTTCGAATCACGGGCAAAAAAACCTCCCACGACTATGAATGACCTATTCCGACGTGCGAACAAATATTCAATACTGGAAGATGATGTACGCGCAGCTACCCAACAAATTCTGGTTACCGGCCAACCGACCAGAAACGACATGGCAAGAAGCTCAAAACCTCCGAACCAGCAAAGGCCACCCAACCGTAGACAAGATGAGCAACGCCAACCAGATCTGCCACAGCTCACACCCCTTACCGTGTCATATGAAAAGCTTCTCCCAATGATCCGCGAGTTGTCCGACTTTAAGTGGCCCGAACCCCTCAAAATGAACCCAGCCAAGAAAGATCACAATAGAAAATGTGCTTATCATAGAGAGCATGGACATACTATGGAGCAGTGTAGAAGTCTCCATTACTTGGTGGAAAATCTCATAAGAGCAGGACACCTAAATCAGTATGTCCGCTTAGGAGCTAGGGGAGGAGAAATTTCCCGAAGTCAAGCCTCTAAAGCCCCCTCAGCTCCGATCGCCCCTAGGGCCGTAATTAACTATATTCATGGCGGGCCCTCGGACGAAGACTATGACTCCAAGCGAAAGAGACAAAAACTACTGCGGGCCGTTTCGGTCTGTGAATGTGTCAACTCCATCTGATCTGGATTAACCAGCGGGAGCGCCCACCCGATAGATGAGACAATCAATTTTCCTTCAATAGACCCCATACGGATATTGCAACCACACCGAGACACCCTTATCCTATCTCTTGGGATTGAAGACTTCAACGTAAGGCGGGTTTTAGTCGATCCGGGCAGCTCGGCGGACCTCTTGCAAGTATCAGTAGTAAAAAAAATGGGGCTCGTGCTCTTCAGCCTGGAAAACCCGAGACGGATTTTGTTAGGATTCAATGGAGCCTCAACAACCTTCCTAGGGGACATTGTGCTACTAGTCTAAGCAGCCTCAGTCACCCTCAACGTGTAGTTCTCAGTGGTGGAAGATTTATTATTCTTCAACGCCATTTTGGGGCGTACCTGGTTGCACTACATGAAGGCTATCCCTTTCATATACCATCATATGGTGAGCTTCCTCACTGAACACGGACAAATTGATTTATATGGTAGCTAGTGGGTGGCCCGATAGTGCTATCAAATAGCAAGGGAAGCCGGGTCCAGCAACGATCGCGAGCCGCTGCCAGAGCAAGCGAATGCACCCGACCAATAGCAATTACAGTACTCGATGGATAAAAATCCCCTAGTAGCAGATCCCCTACAAACCATCCAAGTCTCGAAGAGGAATGATCGTCTCACTTATGTTAGTTCACTCTTGAAACCCAGCGAGACACAGAACATCAAGGAGACGTTCCAACAAAACCAAAACGTTTTCACATGGACCCACTCCGACATGCCCGGGATCCACCCATTGGTTGCCTTCCATCGACTTAACATCTTGCCCTCATCAAGACCTGTCTGGCAAAAGGTCAGACGATTTTATCCGGATAGACAGAAGATCATTCAAAGTGAGGTGGATAAGTTATTGGACGTCGAGTTCATCAGAGAAGTTGAGTACCCGGAATGGTTAGCAAATGTGGTGGTAGTCCCCAAAAAGGAAGGAATGTGGCGAGTGTGCGTTGATTGCACCAACCTCAACAATGCATGCTGGAAAGATAGCTTCCTGCTGTCGTGGATAGACCAAATAGTGGACTCCACTACCTAACATGGGTTGCTCTCTTTTCTAGATGCTTTCTCCGAATACCATTAGATCCCTATGGCCCCGACAGATGAGGAAAAAACTGCTTTTATAAAGCCGCATGGACTCAAAAACCCCGATGCCACCTACCAAAGACTGATGACAAAGATCTTCAAGCCCTTGATCGGTCGCATGGTGGAAGTGTACATTGATGACATAGTGGTCAAAAGCAAAACTAGAGAAGAACATACCCACCACTTGCAAGAAGTCTTCCACTTGCTGATGAGGTACAACATGAAGCTTAACCCGTCCAAGTACGCATTCGACGTAAGAGCAGACAAATTCCTGGGATTCATGGTCACCCAAAGAGGAATAGAAGTCAATCTGGATCAAATTAAGGTGGTCATGGAGACACCCGCCCCTAGTAACAAAAAAGAATTGTAGTGTCTCACCGACAAGCTCGTCGCACTAGGACGTTTCATAGCCTAATTCACAGACAAACTACGACCTTTCTTCCTGGTGCTGAGGAAAGCCAACGCGACTGGATGGACAGATAACTGCCCGAACGTGTTCGAGAAAATCAAACATTACCTTGCACAACCGCCCATCCTGAGCAGCCCTCAGCATGGCAAATGGTTGTACGTGTATTTAGCGGTATTTGATTGGGCGATTAGCACTGTCTTGTTTCGCTGTCCATCACATAGAGAACATAAGTCTGTTTATTATATCAGTAGAGCGATGGCCGATGCAGAAACCAGATATTCAAAGATAGAACAAACTGCCTTAGCCTTGCGAAGCGCCACCTAGAAACTCTACCCATATTTCCAAGCTCACCTAGTAGTCGTGCTTACCGACCAGCCCCTCCGAAGCATTCTGCACAAACCGGACCTGTCTAGAAGGATGTTGCAATGAGCCATAGAGTTAAGCGAGTATGAGATTGAATACCAGCCTAGGTTGTCCATGAAATGGCAAGTCATGACTAATTTTGTCATTGAATCTTCCTAACAACTTGTTTAGGGCGGAAAATCGGACAAGGTGGAATGGTGGACCTTACGGGTCGACGGAGCCTCCTGGTTTTTAGGATCCGGAGTAGGACTCCTTTTACATTCTCCAACTGGCGAACAATTGCAACAGACCATCTGGCTTGAATTCCCTACATCAAACAATGAAGTTGAGTACGAAGCCATTCTGTGTGGATTGGACCTTGCACTCGCACTATTCGTCTCTAAGCTTAGAATCTACAGTGATTCTCATCTCGTCATGGGACATGTACAGAAAGAATACAAAGCCAAAGACGAGCGCATGTCCCAATACCTGACAAAAGTGCGGGACACCCTAAAGTAGTTGGGTGAGTGGACTATCGAAAAAGTCCCTCGAGCGGAAAATATACGGGTCGATGCCCTAGTAGGAATAGCTGCCCCACTTCCCATAAAATAAGCCATATTGCTGCCCATACATGTATAGGTTAATCCCTTCATCGCAGTAGCACCCGCCTACAATGTTATCGAAGAGAGCTAGAAATGGACGAGCTTCATAAAGAAGTACCTCCGAACGGGTGCTCTGCTTGAGGAATCCAAGCATGCGCATAAGATCTGTGTGCAAGCTGCCCGTTTCACCCTGATTGGGGAGTGTGTTTACAAATGATCTTTTGCAGGCCCATACCTTAGATGCTTAGACCATTCGGAAGCCCAATACGTGCTAGCAGAGTTACATGAAGGCGTACGCGGCAACCACTCAGGAGGACAATCTTTAGTGCATCACGCCCATTCGTAAGGGTACTACTGGCTCACTATGAAACAGGACGCGGAAGCTTATGTCAAAAAATGTGACAAATGCCAAAGGTACACACCCATCCCGCATATGCCATCCGAGACGTTGAACCCAATAACAAGCCCCTAGCCATTCACACAGTAGGAGATGGACATAGTGGGACCTCTACCTATCACGACTACTCAGAAGAAATTCCTACTTGTTGCAACAGGCTATTTCAGCAAATGGGTAGAGGCGGAAGCATATGCTAGCATCAAAGACAAAGACATCACGAAATTCATTTGGAATAACATCATTTGCCGATTTGGGATCCCTCAAGCAATCATAGTTGACAATGGTTTGCAGTTTGATAGTATCGCATTCCGAAAGTTTTGTTTGGAACTCAAAATCGAAAATTTATACTACACACCACGGTACCCTCAAAGCAATGGGCAGGCAGAGGCAACGAACAAAACCTTACTATCAGCATTAAAGAAAAGGCTAGAGCGAGCCAAATGAAAGTGGGTGGAGGAGCTGCCCGGCGTCTTGTAGGCCTATCGGACGACGCCCGGACGACCAACAAGAAACACTCATTTCGCTTTCGCATACGGAATGAACGCAGTCATCCCCATGGAAATAGGCTTGCCTGCGGCCCGGACTGCCATACAGGGTTAGAGGGATGAAGACCAGGAACTCGGAAGGAACCTAGATTGGGTATATGAAGTGAGGGAAAGTACATCCATTCGGATGGTCGCCTACTAGCAAAGGGCGGTTGCTCATTACAACCATAAGGCCCGACCTCGTATCTTCAATGTTGGAACACTCGTCCTCATAAGAGTCTTCGAAAATACAGCTAAAAGGAGGGCCGAGAAGTTCCAAGCGAATTGGGAAGGCCCTTACATTGTCTCAAAGGCAGGGGAAAGCGAAGCTTATAATTTACAGAAGTTAGATGGAACCCCTTTACTCCGTCCATGGAATGTATCTAACCTTAAGTAGTACTATCAATAAAAAAGAACAACGGGCGAAAAAAGAGTAAAGGAATGTTGCATTCATAAATAAGTGTAAAAATTGTCTTTACAAATCAGTCGGACCATTTGCGACAAAGAAAAAGTACATGGAGGAATCACACAAAAGTTACACCATATCATCGCGGAGGACCTTTGGGTATCTCATCCTCGTCATCAGAAGGGAGGGAAGAAATGTCGTGCATGATGCCATTTTTCTTCATATAGTTGCGGTAGCCGAAAAAGTACATTTCGTCCACTTGCTTCTGATACTCCGCTTCCAACTCATTCTTTTGAGTAGCAAACCCGACCTCCAACTCTTTCTTCTGGGTGGCAAAGCTCGCTTTTAGCTCTTCCACATGCTTTTTCTGAGCCGCGAAACTGGCTCAGAGTTCCTCATCTCCCTCCTTAATTAGGAGTTCTCCTGCTCCGCCCCTTTGTACTTGGCCTTCATAGCCTCTCCTTTCTCCTTCAGCCGTTCTATCTCAGAACAGATCGTCCCCCTTCTTCCCCTTAACCAGTTTCAAGGTCTCGATTCTATCCACAACAGCTTTCTGGGCGGCGGCCAAATCAGCCTTTAGTCGCTCTAACTTTGCGCACAACTCTTCTCTCCCGCCCAAGCGGTGGGAGATAAAGGCCTGCATAGCCTTTGCCACTTCTAGTCGCTTGAAAAGCTGCGTGCGCTGTCGCATCATGTTGCTGATGTTGGCTACCAGCTAAAAAAGATGATAAAAGCCAAGTTAGTACCAAGAGACGAAGTATGCATTACTTGAAAAGGTGGCAAACTAGAAGGGATTACTACTTCTATAGTCTCCGGCATCGTCCAGTCCTGCAACTGTTGAATACGGAGCACAGCAGACATAGGAATGCCAAAGGGGAGTCGGGCTGAGACAAATGAGAGGGGGCCGCAGCCCATATTCACGGATATCCGCTTAATGAGGGGGAAAAAGTCATACATTTTAGTAGAGAGAGATTCAGAGTCCGTGAAACACGACACGTGCTTTAACATTTCCATCATTTCATCCCAGCTTGGAGGAGAGGCGAGAGTAGGAGTGTTCTTTTTATCCGAGACCTCATCGATAGGAACAACATCACCAGAGGCCTTCCTTGTAGCTGGACCAGCCTCTTTCCCACCAACTTTCTTTCTGCCAGCCTTTTTTTTCGCAATAGGTGTGCTGCTCGGTCTTGCTACATTTGACGGGGGCACTGCTATTGGAGGAACTTCTCTCGCCGACTCTTCTTAAGCCCTCTCCGAACAAGCCTTTTTGGCTGGAGGAGAGACCATGTCGATCGCTTCGTGGAGGCGTTTGCGGTGCTTCTCCTTAAATCAGGCTCTTAAGTCATTCATATCTTCCTCCTCTTCTGACTCATTTATAACTTCGAGGGCTATAGACTCTGGCTCGGGCTTAGAAACGTGAGTCTTTGGATCTCTAGGATCGAGCCTCAACGAGCTAAAGTCACCCTGGGACGTTTGGGCGGAGTTGGTTGTTCGACTGGACATTGAAGCAGTAGAAGTAGATGGAGATTCAGGAGCTGGGTCGCAACCTTGATCGTTTTTGTAATAGTCTTTTTTTTTCTTAGCTGGAGGACGAGCTGTAGACGATGAGCCATGACCTTTCTCACCGGGAAATTTCCTCAATTTCCCCTCTTGCCTTTTTTTCTCCCGCTGCTCAAGACGCTCTTGGAGGGTCTTCACGTCAACCTCACGTGCCTCTTCGTAGAAGGGAATATCCTTCAAAATGAAGTGCTCCCCGGGTACCACGATTTTCGATAGTTGCCTAGGGATGATGTTGATGACGTACGATTGAGATTCCCGAACAACCACAAGCAGATTTCGGGCAGAAAGAAGCGTGTGATGGTTTCTTTCACTGGCAATGATTTCGAATAGCTTGTTCAGACGGACGAACGAAGCCTTCTCCACCCACTCGACCAAGCGACCCCTCTTACTTGAGCCTACATTAGCCAAAATAAAGAAGGTTAGCAATCTAATGGAACTAAGTCAAGCATCAAATATCAACAAGGAATGGACGCTCAAAGCCACTCCTACTTGGAATCTTTAGCGAACAGTTGGGGTGAAAATCCCTTTCCGGATGTTCCATCAAGCTAGCCCATGGTCCCCTGACCAGTACATGTCCTTTGGCTCCCCATTTATTCGAGTTAGGAAGGCCCGTCACTAATTGAAGGGACGAGATGTGGGCAAACATACTGAAGATATCATTTTTACCTTTTCTAAGGGTATAGATGAAGAGAACCTCCAACACGGAGAGGTCCAGGTGGAAGAGCATATTAAAGATCCTACACCCCATCAGCACCCGAACGATGTTGGGATGGATATAGGCTGGAGGAATTTGGGTGTAATGAATGAACTATTTGAAAATAGATGGAAGGGGAAAGCGGAGTTCCACGTTGAACTACTCCTTGGTGAAGTAAATGGCGTTGTGTCCGACCTTCTTTGTGGGCATGGGATCCATTTTCACTAACTGAACGGAGACGTAGTTTGGAAGACAGAAGCGGTCGCGAAACTATCACTCATTGAGGAACTTAGTGGGCTTTCTCGGATAAAGGCGTCTAGGGCCTATGACTGTTCGACCACCCTTCCCACTTGGCTTAGTCGTGCTAGGTGAAGTAGTATCCTTTTTGGCAGGCATGTTGGAACGTGGGGCCGAGACGAACTTGCATGGCGCAATGCCAACAGTTAGATGACAATTACCCGTTCCCACCGTTCTGAAGGCGGTGTCCCAAAATGCCTAACTAGGTAATATGCCTGATTTAGTAACCTTCCCAAGTCAGGAACCCCAGTTCTGCTAGTCGGCTCCTAACCCTAGCCAAAAAGTGACTCACAACCATTTTCAGGCATACGAAGGGACGATAAATACTCAGCGGGCTCGATAGAGCCTTGAAACACAAAATAACCCAAAAGGAACCTTGGCCAAAGCTATCAAGGCACTCTACCAACAGAATGTGACGTCCCTAAACAATCCTATGCATCCCCTTTTGCAAAATCCGGCAAGGACATTTCCCAACCCACTAAAACCCCTAAACATCACCCTTATACCTCAATCACAAACTAGCACCACAAACTAAGGAAAAATAGAAAAACAAGAAGTAAGAGATGAAGAGGAAGAAAAAAAGGGTATACCTGGCGAGTGTTTGCAAGAAGAAGATGAACTAAGCCGCAGTCGCCTGAGTGGACCGGTTGCTAAATAGCGAGGAAAGCGCCGTTGGGTGAAGCCTTAGAAGCAATGCCCAGATGATGTCGGAATGGAGTAAAAGGGAAAAAAAAGTGCCATTGAAGGAGGGGGATTGATTCCCTATTTATGAAATCCCTAGGGACCCCAAATGACCAGACACCCAACCGTACTACACTCGAAACAACATGTCGCCTGGTAATAATCCCAGCTGCTTGGTAATAATCCCAAGGACGACGACTCTCTATAAATGCCCCCTACGGCACCACATGTCATGCGACCCCCAAAAAAGAGGCTGAAGGGATTGTTTTAACCCGCATTTTCTGTCATGGAAAAATAATAGGGTTAAAATGGGGCATTGTAGGAACCTTCCCTAAGCAGACACGTGGCAAATCACCCTGGCCTCACAAGACACCCCTTTGATGGACACGTGGCACGTCCTACCCTTTGTCCGGACATCTAGTTCGGACCCAATAATTGTCATCCCAAGTAGGATCCCTGACCATATTTCACGGGTAATCATTACTCATCTCACTAAAAGCACACTCAATAGGACATCCCCAGGTTTTTTTAGACTACCTGCTATGCCCTGCCCTGCGCCGCTTGCAGAATTAAAGGATAAGTGAGACGACAAGTCGTCCCACCAACAATCTCTATCAGCCGCCTGTAGGATAATGATTACTCTGCCATCCTCTAAGTAACCATCATGACTGCGGAAGTCAAAGAGCCTCCCCATCTTCAATTTGACAAGGCTTTAGACACTATAAAAGCCCCCAACGACTTAGTAAAAAAGGTAAGCATTCATTAGAAAAGCCTCATAAGACCAATATGCTTAATCTCCAATCTGAAAAAAGCTTCGGAAGGTGTGTCCAGACCACCTGTCTGGACATCTTTTGCAGGAAAATGGAAGAAATTATCGTTCTTAGTTGAGAGGGCGAAAACATCAAGGAGCTACAATGACTCTAGGTCTTCACCCGCATCAACAAAGATGAGGCTTGATAGGATATCTTGAAATCAATATCCTCTCCTAACCAAGCATCTATACACTTTCTTGGAGCCCATACAACAAAAAACAAAAGAGATGGGTAATGGGTTCATGAGACAAGTGCCTCAAAGTACCACCTTTTATGGTTGAAGCGAGCATGGAGTTGTAGATATGGTTGAAGGCAATTATAGTTGAAGTAAGCATCGGTTCCAAATTGTGTGAAAGAAAATAACAAAGAATGATGTAGTAATGGTTTGTGCCCTTAATTGGCATCCCATAACTATTGGCTTCAAATGGTGGAAATTTAATCTCCAAATTTGACCATTATACTTAAATTTTCGGTGTGGTAACCTAGAAGTACTATAGAACTCATCCCAATATAAATGAAAGAGTGAGCTTTAGAGTGATTTTCAAAGAAAGATTAGTTAGAAGCCTTTAAAAAAAGTTGAAAGCACCTTTTTCTTTGGGTCAAAAAGTGATATTTAAAAAAGTTTTACAAAGTATGTTTAAATATTTTAAAAATAATTCAAAATAATTATTAGATTAATGGGTTGATAATTTGAATTTCAAATAAAACATTGTCGATTAAAATTGCCCTTCACTAATTTCCAAAAGCATTATAAAAATATATTTTTATTTAAATTTAATACTTATTGTATTTTTTACGAGTCTTTTTTGGGATAATATTGAATTTTCATAGTTTAAAGTAAAAAAAGTAGAAGTAATTACTAACAATGTAATTGAATTTTATGTTTGAATAAGTTCATTAAAAATTTAGATATTTATAGTTCATGTTTGATTCTCAAAAAGTATTAAGGAAAGAAAAAAAGTGTTGAAAAAAAATAGTTGTCTTATATTTGGTTTAATCTTGAAAAATATAAAAGAAAATAAAATATAATTAAAATTTATATATTTTAAAAGGATTTAATATTTATATAATAGTAAGAAATAAATAAAATGAGTTTGAAGAAACATATAAAAATAATTTATTGAGTTTAAACCTATTTTTTATTTCCCTCAAATTTTACGGAACCAAACATATCCATAATATATTTTTTTGAAAAAAAATTAAAAAAAAATCAATTTCATAAATTGTGGTTTAGAGAATACATAGATTTCTCAATTTTTTTTTTCAAAATCCGGATAAATTAAGTCGGAAAGTATGAAATTCTACAGTAAAATTAGAATTGCTTTCAAACACATTGTGAGACAAATTGAACTCTAAATTCAACATTGGAGGCTTCTAGACATGCATGCATCCATACCCCTTTCAATATTCAACTTCAAAAACCTAGGGATGAAAGGACAAGAGAGGAGGAAAAGATTTCTTAGCCTACATCCACATGCCAAAATGCCCCATTTCATTTGATTAATTTAGTGGAATCTAACTTGATAACTCCAATATCTGACATAAGACTAATGGGAAAGATTCTCAAGGAAAATTACAAAGGAGTAAGATAAGAATGTGAAAGAAAATTAAATCTTATCAACTCTGACTTGGGTTACATGCCTTGGATTCTCCTTACATCCATGTGTAGAGTGTGATTGAATTATAATTGTACTCTTCATGCAAATAAAATAATAATCAATATGAATAAATTATTATGTGGAAAAAGAGGAGTAATGATTTTGCTATGCTTTTTGTGATAATTTGTATGGGTCCATCTAATAGGGGTTGTTTCTAAGTTTCTATCATGACCCATGTGTGTCATGGGCACAAGGTTCAACTAAAGAATGCCCCCTTTCCCACAATTAACTATAGGTGAAAGTGCATCGATGTTTTTAAAAATAGATTTGTTTTTTAGTTTTGGACAACTTCTTAGGGTTTATTTATTTATTTATTAAATTTTTAAGAAATTATTTTAATTATTTTTAATTATTTTAAAATTTTTAAATATACAAATATAAAAATTAACTAAAAGATAAAAATTATTTTTATAAAGTTAATATTATTTAAGAAAAATTATAAATGTTCCAAATTGAAATGGTCATTTTATTTCATTCAAATCAATTCATTCTTTAAATTTTTTTTTTCTTCTTGCTTTGTGATTATTTGTGAAATGGATCTCATTTTAATTTTTTTAAATGTTTGATAGTGAAAGGGAAAAAACCCATCAAACAATTAAGATTTTTAATGTGATTTTATATTAAGTAATTTAAATGTGTACAATAAGTGACCAAACTCGACTTGGCCATCTCATCATTTTTTTTTCTTATTATTATTTCTATAAAAAAAGGAAAATGAATCCATCTAATCAATGTTTTTTTTTAATTTTTAATTTTATTTTATTTTATGGAGTATATGAGCAAAGTGAATCAAAGGTAAATGTTGAGGCCTCGCGTCCCTGATGATCCACGTAGTTGCCAAATGGATGGACGCACGATCTCAACCAATATAGATTCTTGATTCAATCGTACTATCTGCAAAAGGCGTCCGGACAGGGTGTCTGGACGCACCCTCCGATGGTTTTTTCAACCATGGTCAGAGAAAGAGAGAGAGATAAATCAGTTGGTCTTTTACCAGGTATCGCGAGCTTACCTTCCTATTTGTGTGAAGGTTCATATATATATTATTAGAAGTTTTGTTTCCCTCTTTAATGGTAGGGAGATATTTTGTGTTGTCATGATGACACTAAGTGGTGGCAGGGCCATCATCACCCTATGGGCGGTTGACAGAGATCGTGGTAGTTGCTACGACTGTCAGAAATCGTGGGAAGTGATTGTAGGAAGTGACTTGCCGTCACTTCATTCTTGTCCTTTCACCCTGCAGGTGGCGGAACGTGGGCCATGGCAGGCTATTGTGATAACGTATAAGACTTACTTACTTCAGTCAATGATCCGAACAAATATACCCGGATAGTGTATGTCGGCCGCCCGGATGCGCTGTGGCAGTTGTCCGGATGTTATGTTTGTGAGTGTCGTGTGCCTCTCCTTGAGGGAGTCCGGATGGGAGAAGCGCGCCATGTGTACTATTGGGGAAATCCGGATAAGGCTGATCCAGATGAGAATGTGCGCCACGTGTCATTAGGAGATGTGTGCCACATGTCATTTAGGAGATGTGTGCCACGTGTCATTTAGGAGATGTGTGACACGTGTGGGCAGGGGTCCCTACAATGCCCCCTTTTTTAACTCGCCTATTTTGCCCGAACAAAAATGGGCGGGTTAAAAAATAATTAGTTTTTTGAAACTGAGGTTTACTTTTTAAGCTCATTAGGCCACATGGCGAGCGGGGGTGAAGAGAGAGGAGAACATTTATGATGAACCGTCGTCTTTGGGTATTCCCAGGCAGCGTGTCGTTTCAATGATGGTGTAGTTGAACGTTTGGTATTCTGAGGGGCTGTCGCCCTATAAATAGCATATTGTGCCTTCTGTTTGTGTTTTTCCTACTACATTTTCCTGTTGGTGCTTCTTCCTCTACCTTCTGTGCGCCTTTGTTTCCGAGTGAAGCCCTAGGGTTTTCTGCTGGTGATTTTCGTGTTTTGACGGTGACTACATTTGCGGCCTTCAACTCTTTTCTTCCATTTTTACACTCGGTAAGTATATTTGCTCTTGTCTTTTCTTTGTTGCGCTTTTTGGTCTTGTTGGTTGTTTTTGGCTTGCTTGGGCAAGTGTCTTTGCGACTGGGTGTTGTCAGTGGTCTCGAGGGTTTTTGTTGGCCCCCTGTGTTTTATGTGGGTTGGGGGTTTTTCTTTGGGGTAGAGTCAAGGGTTTTTGGGATGGATATACTGATGGTGTGAGGTTTTTCTGAGAGTTTCTGTCGTTTAGGGTTGTGAGTTTTGGATTGTTGTGTTTGACTGTTGTCCTTCTTGCATATAGGTTCCAATTCAGTCTCAGGCTAAAAAATGTATGCAATCAAGGGAGCTACCTCATCTGGCCCGTCTGGCGATGCTCATGAGAAATCTGTGGATAAGCTGAGTGTAAAGGAGTTCCGCGAATGGTTCTGTATCCCAAATGGCGTGGTGGTGGAACTGATGGATGGAGAGGTCATGCCTACTGAGAAAGCGGAAGACCATGCCATCGTGTTCTCCAAGGAGCAGTTTAATGATGGGCTTTGGTTCCCCCTCCCTTCGCTATTCAAGGAATTCTTTCACTTCACACAGATCCTACCAGCTTATATCCAACCCAACATAGTCCGGGTGCTGATGGGATACAGCATTCTAAGTATGCTGTTCAACCTAGACCTCACGCTGTTGGAGGTTTTTTTCGTCTACTTCCTTAAGAAGGGAAAAAATGATATTTTTAGCATGGCTGCCCACCTGCCCTCTCTTCAACTGGTGACTGAGCTCCCGGACTCGACGAAGGGAGGAGCGAAGGGACATGTGTTGGTCCGGGGTGCCTGGGCTGGTCTTCTGGAGCATCCGGAGAGACCAATTTCCCCAAACCATTCGTTGGTGCGTCCGGGTAAGTCATCTTGCGGGGATTGTCCGGCAGTTGTCTTGTTGTTCTTCTTGTTGTGGTTATCAGATGGCTTAACACCTTTGGTTGCTGATAATGCAGGTCCGGACAAGAGGGGCAACATAGTCGAGTGGGTAGAAAAAGCGTCGTTTGCTCGATTGAACAAGTTATTTGAAATTACTGCTGCTGAGAGGCATTATGAGATGCTGCTCACTGCTCGAAATTTGCTAGCCGTTGTCCGGGAGTCTCAAACGTACATCATCAATATTCTCCCGAGGAAGCTACCAAAGAAGGTAGTGTTTGAGGAGCACTACGTTCTAAAAGACCTCCCGTTCTACAAGGAGGTGAAAAAGGTTGATGCTCATAAACGCCAAGCACTCCTTGATGATCGGGAGAGGAGGAGGAAGGAGGGGACCTTGTGGAAGGCCCCTGGTAAAAAACGCTCAGCACCCTCCCCTCCTACTGGCGCCCCAACGAAAAAGAAGAATCGGAGGAGGCTGGTTCTTAATAACAAGGGGAAGGAAATAAAACTTCCAACTTTTCCGAAGGAGTTGGTAATTTCTCCTTCAACTTATGTGAAGGAGGTAACAATAAGAGAGTCGGAGGTTCCCCCTTTGCCTTCTGTTTCAAGTGGTCCCGGACATCTCGCGGGTCTGAACCACTCGAGGCCGTCACAGTCAATGGCTGAGCGCCTTGCTCTTCTAGCTGAGGAGGCGACTTCAATAAACCAGCCCGGTTCTCCCCATCCGGATGCGGATGCAGCTGAGGCTTCTTGTGAGGCCGCATCGCCTCTTTCGGCACCCCCAAGGGAAGAAGTGGGGTCAGAAAGCCTGAGTTTGCCTTCTTGCGGGCCAAGCCCCCTTGCCCTTGTACCGGTGAAGGGGCTAACTAGAAAGAGGTCGCGTCCGGCGCGAGACTTAAAGTCTGGCCTCCTGGGGCGGGTTCAGGATCGGTTCTTGGAAACTATTGAAGTTAGCTGCTCGTCTGTCCAGGATGATCATCCGGAGGAGAGTGAGGCGGAGATGGCAGCAGAGAACCCACCTGCCCCGGTGGTGGTCCCGGATGGGGGCTCACCCGGAGCGACTCAGCCGGTCAAGACTGCTGGGGCCCCAGAATCGGAGGAGGAGTCACTTTCCCATGCTTCATCAGGGGGGAATCCCGTTGATGATGCAGCTTGCATCTCTGCTAGCGCTTTCAGCTATGCGGAGTTGGAAGAGAAGCTGAAACAGATTCCACCTGGCTCAGACATTGTCATGCCTTCAGCAAAAATGTTCGAAGTGGTGGAAACGATAAAGTTTTACTTCTTGACTTTCCTTGCCATACTGATGTGTTTGTGGCATGGTTTGTGACTTTGTTATTCTTCTTTGTGTGTTTTTTTGCAGCTGGTGAGCGATCTTCGCGGCATGGTCCAACAACATGATCTCTTCTCTGACCTGCTGTGGACCGCTGATTATATGAAAGCCTTCGCCTCTCAGCGCAGAGATAGTGAAGATAGACTGCGTTTGAGACTGGAGGAGGCCGAAGCCAGTTTATCCACCGCTTGAGGGGATAACGAGGCTCTCCGGGCAGAGCTTGCTGAGGCAAAGAGTCGGGAGGAAACTTTGGATGCCCGTCTGCTTGAGGCGGAGGATGAGAAGGCTCTTTTGAGTGGCGAGATGAGGCAACTCTGGACGGAGGTATCTATCGAGAAAAAGCAGAGAGAAGACTTGCAGCTGCGCTTATCATCGTAAAAAGAAGAGCTGGAGAGTGAGTTTGCTGCAGAGAGGGAGGAATTTGAAGCGGACTACCAGAAGCAAGTAGATGACATGTTCTTCTTCGGCTACCGCTGCTGTATGAAGAAACATGGCATCAAGCGGGACGTCCCTTCAACACCCCCAGGCGAGGAAGAAAAGCTGCGCGGCAAGCCTATTCAATGAGAGCTTTTCTTTTTGTAATTGTTACTGCTATCTTCTTTTTGTATCTTGTAGTCCGGAGGACGCTTTGTACATAACTTCACAAATATTAATAAAATACTTTTATTCATATTTGAGCTTGTCTTCTTTCCTTTACTGGTAATATTACTTTAAATTGGACACATTCCACGGTCTGAGTAATGGAGTTCCATCTAGCTTTTGTAGATGATAAGCTCCACTTTCACTTGATTTAGATACTATATAGGGGTCTTTCCAGTTGGCTTGAAATTTTCCTGCTCCTGTCTCAACAGTATTTTCAAAAACTTTTCTAAGGACTGACGTACCATTTTTGAAGCTTCTGGGCCTTACTTTGCGATTGTAATGAGCGGATGCCCTTTGTTGATAGTCTACCATCCGGATGGATGCGCTTTCCCTTACTTCATCTGCCCAGTCCAAGTTTCTTCCTAACTTTGCATTTGCATCATCCTGCTTTCCTGCCTCGGTCCGGATAGTGGGTAACCCAATTTCGGTAGGAATGATGGCATCCATACCGTATGCAAGGGTGAAGGGAGTGTTTCCTGTCGGACGTCCGGGTGTGGTTCGATAAGCCCACAGGATGCCGGGTAGCTCCTCGACCCATTTTCCTTTGGCTTGCTCGAGCCTTTTCTTTAAAGCAGTGATTAAAGTCTTGTTTGTGGCTTCTGCTTGCCCATTACTTTGAGGATAACGCGGTGTGGAGTATGAATTCCGGATGTTCAGTTCTGAACAGAAATTCCGGAAGGCAATGCTATCAAACTGTGGACCATTGTCGGCTATAATGGTTTGGGGGATTCCGAAGCGACAAATGATGTTTTTCCACACGAACTTGGTGACGTCCTTGTCCTTGATGCTGGCATATGCTTCAGCTTCCACCCATTTACTGAAGTAATCCGTGGCGACTAGCAGAAATTTCTTTTGGTCAAGTGTGTCTGGGAGGGGTCCCACTATGTCCATGTTCCACTACGCGAAGGGTCAAGGGCCTGAAATTGGTTTCAATGTCTCTGATGGTATATGCGGAATGGGGGCATGCCTTTGACATTTGTCACATTTTTTGACATAGGCTGCTGCATCTTTCTTCATTGTGGGCCAATAATATCCTTGCGAATGGGCCCTGTGCGCCAGAGATCGTCCTCCAAAATGATTTCCACATACTCCCTCGTGCATTTCGGTTAACACATACAGGGCCTCTGAATGACTTAGGCACCGAAGGTAAGGACCTGTGAAAGAGCGCTTGTACAAGTGCCCCCCAATCAGAGTGAAATGGGCGGCTTGCACCCAGATCTTGTGTGCTTGCTTGGGATCTTCGGGCAAGGTGCCTGTCCGGAGGTATTGTATAATATCGTTTGTCCATTCTTGGCCGTCTGGTTGGCTTGCCTCAATGGCGTTGCAAGTGGAGGTTTCCTCGACAGAAGAGGTGGCTTGCACATGTATAGGCAAAAATATGGTGTCTTTGATGGGGAGGGAGGTAGCTATGCCTGCCAAGGCGTCTACGCATCCATTTTCAGTCCGACTGATTTTTTCGATCATCCACTCGGTGAATTGTTGTAAGGTATCTCTCACCTTAGCTAAGTATCGCGCCATGCGCTCATCTTTAGCTTCATATTCCTTCTGGACGTGTTTGACCACAAGTTGAGAATCGCTATAGACCCGGAGTTTGGAGACGGATAGAGCCAGGGCGAGGGCCAATCCGGATAAGATGGCTTCATATTCTGCCTCATTGTTTGAGACGGGGAATCCCAACAGGATGGCTTGCTCCAAATTTTCTCCCTTTGGTGATTGCAGTAGGAGCCCTACTCCAGATCCTGGTGATCGTGAGGCTCCATCGACCCGCAAAGTCCACCACTCATGTTCTCCTGGTTCCTTGCGCTGGATAGGCATTCGGGAGTATTCTAGCACGAAGTCAGCCATAACTTGGCATTTCATGGACCATCTGGGTTGGAACTCGATTCCAAATTCGCTCAATTCTATGGCCCATTGTAGCATTCTTTCGGTTAAGTTTGGTTTGTGCAGAATGTTGTGAAGGGTTGGTCAGTTAGCACGACCACCGGGTGGGCTTGAAAATAGGGGCGGAGCTTCTGGGTGGCGCTCCAAAGGGCCAAGGTTGTTAGCTCCATTTTTGAATATCTGGTTTCTACGTCCGCCAATGCTCTGCTGACGTAGTAGATTGGTTTCTGCTCCTTGGGTGAGGGGCAACGGAACAGAACAACGCTGATTGCCCACTCTGATACAGCCAGATACATGTATAATTTTTCTTTAGGAATGGAACTGCTCAGGATGGGCGGTTGCGTAAGGCAGTGTTTAATTTTTTCAAAAGCGTTTTGACAGCTGTCCGTCCATCCGTTTGCTCCAGCTTTTCGTATTGCCAAGAAGAAGGGTCGAAGTTCATCAGTGAAGCGGGCTATAAAACGCCCTAGCGCGACGAGCTTGCCTGTGAGGCGTTGTAACTCCTTCTTGCTCCTGGGAGGAGGTGTTTCCATGACTGCCTTGACTTGATCCGGGTTAACCTCTATTCCTCTTTGGCTGACCATAAATCCCAGGAACTTGCCAGCACTTACGCCAAAGGCGCATTTAGAAGGATTTAGCTTCATGTCATACTCCCTCAAGAGGTGAAAAACTTCTTGCAAGTGGAAGACGTGCTCCTCTCGGGTTTTGCTTTTAACCACGATATCGTCAATATATACCTCTACCGTGTGGCCTATAAGTGGTTTGAAGATCTTTGTCATCAGTCTCTGATACGTGGTGCCAGCATTTTTGAGTTCGAATGGCATGACTTTGTAGCAATAGAGACCGTGTGGTGTTATGAAAGCTGTTTTTTCTATGTCAGTCGGGACATGGGAATTTGGTGGTATCCGGAGAAGGCGTCCAAGAATGAGAGCATCCCTTACCTAGTAGTAGAGTCCACGATTTGATCTATTCGCAGTAGAGGGAAACTGTCTTTCGGACATGCATTATTGAGGTTGGTATAGTCGACGTACACTCGCCATTTGCCTTCTTTTTTGGGTACCACAACTAAATTTGCTAACCAGTCCGGGTAATCCACTTCTCTGATGAATCCGGCTTCTAGCAACTTGTCAACTTTTTTCCGGATAATTTCTTGTCTGTCCAGATGGAAACGTCTAACCTTCTGCCGGATGGGTCTGGCTGTTGGCAAGATGTTAAGTCTATGAGAGGTAATGGAGGAATCAATTCCCTTCATATCAGAATGTGACCATGCAAAGACGTCATGGTTTTGTTTGAGGGCGCTCTGCATATTCTGGGTCTCTTCCGATGTTAGGAGGGAATTGATGTTCGTAAGGTGAGTTCCTTATTCCGAAATTTGGATTGTTTGCAAGGGATCCGCTGTCGGAGGATCTTTGTCTGCTGGAACCAATAATTACTATTTATCATGTGCATGGTTGGACTCAGGGAGGGATGCATCCTCCTGGGTGGTCCCTGCTTCTCGTGCTATCTGGTAGCATTGGCGAGAGGCTAACTGGCTGCCATATAGATCAATTTGTCCATCTTTGGTAAGGAAACTTACCATTTGATGATATGTAGAGGGGATGGCTTTCATGTAGTGTAGCCATGTGCGCCCCAAGATGACATTGAAGGGTGATAAATCTTATACCACCGAAAATTGTACGTTGAGAGTGACTGGGCCAGCTTGGACCGACAGTACAATGTCTCCCAAGGAAGTAGTTGATGACCCATTGAATCCGGACAAGATTCGTCCTAGATTTTCGAGGCCTGTGAGACTGTGTCCCATGTGGCTAACGACCGATGCTTGTACAAGATCGGCCGAGCTACTTGGGTCAACCAAAATGTGTCTCACGTCGAAGTCTCCCATCTCTAGGGATAGGATGAGGGCGTCGCGGTGTGGCTGCAGTGTCTGAGTGGGGTCTACTGGTGGGAAAATGATTGTCCCATCTATGGGGCGAGGGCCCTCTCCAGTTAGTCCAGGCCGGATGGAGTTGATACGTTCGCTTACTGATGCAGCCCGTAACAACTTTTGTCTCTTTCGTTTAAAGTCATATTCCTCATCAGATGGGCCTCCGTTAATATAGTTTATAACGGCTTTGGGGGCGGTTGGGGCTCTGGGGGCTCCAGAATTATGATTTTGGAAAGCGTCTCTACCTTTGGTATCTGAGCAGAGGTATTGCTTTAAATGTCCCGCCTTAATGAGCCTTTCGACCAAATCATGAGGCACCTGCATGTTTCTGTTGTGTGGCCATGTTCCTTGTGGAAGACACATCTCTTGCTATGGTCTCTTTTGGATGGGTCCGTTCCGAGGGGTCTAGGCCATCTGAAGTCGGACAAACCTTGGATCATAGGAAGAAGTTTTTCATATGATATGGAAAGGGGCATGAGGGGTGGCCTTTCTGGGCGACTTGGTCCGTCCTGTCTTCGATCGGACGACCTCGACCGGTCCGGAAGTTTGACATTTCTTTCCATGCCACTTCTAGATGCTTGTCCAGCAACTAGGACTTGTTGGGTGGCTGCTCGTACGTCATCTTCGAGCATTGAGTATTTGTTTGCACGTCTGAATTAGTCGTCCATCGTCGTAGGAGGTTTTTTAGCTAGCGATTCGAAAAATGGGGTACCTGGACAGATGCTTCGCTTGAAGATCTGTAGGATAGCATCCATGCTGCAAGCCTCTACTTGAAGTACGACTTGACCAAACCGCTTCACGAACTCTCAAGGATTCGTTATCCTGCATTTTTATGTTTTGCAGAGTGCTGATGTTTTGCTTGTGTTGAGCGGAGCACAAGTATTGTCCTACGAAAGCTTCAGACAAGTCCCTAAAATTGCCAACAGAATTGGGAGGTAGGTGATGAAACCATGAAAGGGCTTGCCCTTGTAGGCTGGCAGGGAATACTTTGCACAGCAGCGCGTCGTTGCCAATGTCGAGCGTCATGAGCTGTCGATAATACATGATATGGTCGAAGGGGTCGCTGGACCCATCGTATGTGGAGAATTTTGGTACGAGGAATCCCCTTGGGGGCTCGTAATGAATGATATGAGAGCAGAAAGGCGTGGAGAGCATGTCGTCCAACCTTTTGCTGATAGAGCCAATGAGTGGCTCGTTTGGGAGGTTTCTTCCATCTTATTGCCCCGCTAGGTGCGAGTGAACGTTCCGCACCATGGGGGTGACCATAGGGTCAGGGCGTGCTGCCCAGGTTGTGGCTGCTGGTGGCTTTGGTCTCCCAGGCTCTTGTGGGCCTAGTCTTGCGCGCATTGAATTTGACAATTGGGATTTTCTATCGCGTTGCCTTTTTGCTGAAAAATAAGTGGAGTCCGAGCTTTCCTTACGGGGAGCTCGAGGCATGGGCGTGTGTGGCTCATGTGGCCTCACGTTGTATGTTTCTGGGATAGCCCCCGCTGTCCCAGGATATATTGACTCTGGTTCTAGCCTCGAGTTTGTTACCTGGCCTCTCGAACGCTGGCGACGGAGAGGCCCTGATGTTGAAGCCTGGATGCGTAGTATCGCGTTTTCTTCTCTTAATCTTTCTGTCTCCTGGAGGAGAGCTTTCAGTTGTCACTCGCTTGCCAACTGTCTTCTTTCGATGGCTCGGCGCCATTTAGAATGATCTTCTTCTCCCTTACCAGATGAACGGCTTTGGGAAGGTGTGGCCATCTTTGTTGGTGACTGAATCAGTGATATCTTCCCATAGATGGCGCCAATGTTGAGGCCTCGCGTCCCTGATGATCCACGTAGTTGCCAAATGGATGGATGCACGATCTCAACCAATATAGATTCTTGATTCAATCGTACTACTTGCAAAAGGCGTCCGGACAGGGTGTTCGGACGCACCCTCCGATGGTTTTGTCAACCATGGTCAGAGAAAGAGAGAGAGATAAATCAGTTGGTCTTTTACCAGGTATCGCGAGCTTACCTTCCTCTTTGTGTGAAGGTTCATATATATAGTATTAGAAACTTTGTTTCCCTCTTTAATGGTAGGGAGATATTTTGTATTGTCATGATGACACTAGGTGGTGGCAGGGCCATCATCACCCTACGGGCGACTGACAGAGATCGTGGTAGTTGCTGCGACTGTCAGAAATCGTGGGAAGTGATCGTAGGAAGTGACTTGCCGTCACTTCATTCTTGTCCTTTCACCTTGCAGGTGGCGGAACGTGGGCCATGGCAGGCTGTTGTGATAACGTATAAGACTTGCTTACTTCAGTCAATGATCCGGACAAACATACCCGGATAGTGTATGTCGGCCGCCCGGATGCGCTGTGGCAGTTGTCCGGATGTTATGTTTGTGAGTGTCATGTGCCTCTTCTTGAGGGAGTCCGGATGGGAGAAGCGCGCCACGTGTACTCTTGGGGAAATCCGGATGAGGCTGATCCGGATGAGAATGTGCGCCACATGTCATTAGGAGATGTGTGCCACATGTCATTTAGGAGATGTGTGCCACGTGTCATTTAGGATATGTGTGCCACGTGTGGGCAGGGGTCCCTACAGTAAATATGTTCTTTGATAAGTTGAGTTATTCATTAGACTTGTCAAAAAATTCCACACCATACGACTCTTCATCACCTTCAACTTACCCTATTTAAATAGTTTTCCTTTCTTTTATATTTGAGTTCTTTTTGGATATGATGGACAAACAAAAAGGAAATAAATTTGTCATTGATTTGAACGATAAATTTCATAATTAAAGTTAGTTGTGAGGCGTAATTGTGTGCTAGATTTAATAAATAAGTATATGAGTGAATTGTAAAGGAGTTTATGAAATAAAAATTAAGTGCAATGAACTATGCTAGAGCGAAGATTAGCTAAGTTAGAGATTACATTGTGGAACAATTAGGTGGATCTAACAATGTTGGCTTCATAAAAGGAGACATAAATAATCTAAATAATCATGTTGATGTTGATTGTAGAGTTCAAATAAGAGAAGGTGATGAAGAGAGTGCTATATCTTACTTGTGTGAAAAAAAATGAAATGGATCCCTCATTTTATTCTGAAGTATAATGTTGATGAAGACAACCATTTAACTAACTTATTTTGGGCATACTTTACAAGTATATTGGATTAAACTTGTTTTAACGATGTGTCAACATTTGATACAATCATACCATACTAATGTTTATGAAAAGCCAATGATCATACTAGTTGGCATAAACCATCACTATCAAATTCTAGTGTTTAGATATGCATTATCATTGAAAGAGAGTGGTAACGTTTATACATAGGTTTTTAGAGATTTGGATGTAATGAATAATAAGATGTTTCTTTCCATTTTTGGGTGCATCCACTAATGTCCATATTAAAAACTTTGTTAATCATTTTTTTAGGTACATGTTCATAGAAAACACGGTTAGAGAATCATCTCAATTAAAATTGTAATGTTTGGATATACATTATCAATGGATGAGAGTGTTATTGTTTATACATAGGTTTTTGAAGATCAGTAAGCTATAGATAACAAGATGCCTCTTTCCTTTTTTAAGTGCATTCACTAATATCCATATTAAAAGGTTTTGCTAATCATTTTGTTAGGCATACATTCATGAAAAAGCATTGTTGAAGAATCATCATTATCAAATGGAAGTGTTTATATATGCATTATTGGTAGATGAGAGTGTTAACACTTATACATTAGTTTTAAGCCATTTGGATTCATGTGTAAAGGAAATCAATAACTTTTTGAGGGGTAATTTTGCCTATAAAGTTATTATATCGATGACACTTGAATCTAAATATTAGTAAAGAGAGATTATAGAGAGACTGGAGTTTAAGAGCCAATAGACCACATTAACCTTTTGGAAAAGAAAATGTAGGAATAACAATAATGGAAATAGGAGTTTCAAATATTTCAAGAACTAGATTAAAGATGAGGCTTGATAGGATATCTTGAAATCAATATCCTCTACTAACCAAGCATCTATACATTTTCTTGGAGCCCGTACAACAAAAAACAGAAGAGATGGGTAATGGATTCATGAGACAAGTGCCTCAAAGTACCACCTTTTATGGTTGAAGTGAGCATGGAGTTGTAGATATGGTTGAAGGCAATTATAGTTGAAGTAAGCATTGGTTCCAAATTGTGTGAGAGAAAATAACAAAGAATGATGTAGTAATGGGTTGTGCCCTTAATTGGCATCCCATAACTATTGGCTTCAAATGGGGGAAATTTAATCTCCAAATTTGACCATTATACTTAAATTTTCGGTGTAGTAACCTAGAAATACTATAGAACTCATCCCAATATAAATGAAAGAGTGAGCTTTAGAGTGATTTTCGAAGAAAGATTAGTTAGAAGCCTTTAAAAAAAGTTGAAAGCACTTTTTTCTTTGGGTCAAAAATTGATATTTAAAAAAGTTTTACAAAGTATGTTTAAATATTTTAAAAATAATTCAAAATAATTATTAGATTAACGGGTTGAGAATTTGAATTTCAAATAAAACATTGTCGATTAAAATTGCCCTTCGCTAATTTTCAAAAGCATTATAAAAATATATTTTTATTTAAATTTAATACTTATTTTATTTTTACAACTCTTTTTTGGGATAATAATGATTTTTCATAGTTTAAAGTAAAAAAAGTAGAAGTAATTACTAACAATGTAATTGAATTTTATGTTTGAATAAGTTCATTAAAAATTGAGATATTTATAGTTCATATTTGATTCTCAAAAAGTATTAAGGAAAGAAAAAAAATGTTAAAAAAAAAAAAATAGTTTTCTTATATTTGGTTTAATCCTAAAAAATATAAAAGAAAATAAAATATAATTAAAATTTATATATTTTAAAATGATTTAATTTTTATATAATAGTAAGAAATAAATAAAATGAGTATGAAGAAACATATAAAAATAATTTATTGAGTTTAAATCTATTTTTTATTTATTTTTTATTTTTTATTTCCCTCAAATTTTACGGAACCAAACATATCCATAATATATTTTTTTGAAAAAAAATTAAACAAAAATCAATTTCATAAATTGTGGTTTAGAGAATACATAGATTTCTCAATTTTTTTTTTTTTTCAAAATCTAGATAAATTAAGTCGAAAGTATGAAATTCTACAGTAAAATTAGAATTGCTTTCAAACACATTGTGAGACAAATTGAACTCTAAATTCAACATTGGAGGCTTCTAGACATGCATGCATCCGTACCCCTTTCAATATTCAACTTCAAAAACCAAGGGATGAAAGGAGAAGAGAGAGATCCACATGGAGGAAAAGATTTCTCAGCCTACATCCACATGCCAAAATGCCCCATTTCATTTGATTAATTTAGTGGAATCTAACTTGATTACTCCAATGTCTGACATAAGACAAATGGAAAAGATTCTCAAGGAAAATTACAAAAGAGTAAGATAAGAATGTGAAAGAAAATTAAATCTTATCAACTCTGATTTGGGTTACATGCCTTGGATTCTCCTTATATCCATGTGTAGAGTGTGGTTGAATTATAATTGTACTCATCATGCAAATAAAATAATAATCAATATGAATCAATTATGATGTGGAAAAAGAGGAGTAATGATTTTGCTATGCTTTTTGTGATAATTTGTGTCTATCTAATAGGGGTTTGTTTCTAAGTTTCTATCATGACCCATGTGTGTCATGGGCACAAGGTTCAACTAAAGAATGCCCCTTTTCCCACAATTAACTATAGGTGAAAGTGCATCGAATGTTTTTAAAAATAGATTTTTTTTTATTAGTTTTGGACAACTTAGGGTTTTTTATTTTTTTAAAGAAATTATTTTAATTAGTTTTAATTATTTTTACTTTTTTGAACTTTTTTTTTTAAATATACAAATGTAAAAATTAACTAAAAGATAAAAATTCTTTTTAATAAATATTTGGAAATACAAAAAATATGTTGACAACACTCTTAAGTTTTAAAATAAACGTTTATTTTAAAAAAACTTATAAGATTGATTTTTAAAATTGTTTTAACACAATCCTAAATAAGTTATGTATTTTTTTATGATAGTATCTTTACATTATGTTTGGTTCCATAAAAGTATTAAAAAAAAGAAAATATCTAAAAAAAAATTATCATATTTGGTTTTATTATGATAAATACAAAATAATAATAATAATAATAATTAAATTAATTAAAATTTTATATATTTTCATATTATATTATTTTTAAACAAAAAAAACTAAAATAAATTAAATGAGTTTGTAATAACATGAAAAAATAATTATTAACTTTAAATCTATTTTTATTTTTTTTAGGCCATTCAACATGGTGTAAAAATTCGAATATTATATGACCAGTAATTTTTATTTCTTGTTTTGGTGAGTATGCATTGACGTATGGTTTTTGTTTTATAAGATAATCCACGAAATAAAATTCAAAGATATGATTGGACTAAGAGAAAATATTTTCTAGGAAAGGCAACACCATTGAGAGGCACACACAAAAGGCATCTTAAACATGCATATATGTAAGATTGTAGATAGACCCCATCATATTTTTTTTAATATTTTTTCTTGCTTGAAATATTATTTAATTTAACCTTTGTTTGTTTTCTTATGTTTAATTAAGGAAATATTATTAACAATATATATATATATCAAGAGGCAATAGGTTGACCATCTATTAAGCATGTGTTTTGATATTCCATTTAGCCATTTTATATGTGTGAAATTTTATATAGATTAGGTAGGTGTCACCGGCATTTTATATCACCGACATTTTTTTTTAATTAACATGTATATCCTTTAATTAATTTTTATAGTATTAATTTGAAAAAGACCTCCATTTTATTAATTCATGTAAATTTCTCTAAATATCAAATCTTACATTAATTTAATTTTTTTTCACTAGTATGGATAAGTAAGGAGATTTAGGGCATGTTTGATAATTATTTTAAAGAACAGTTATAAAAAACGATTTTTGAGAACATTTCTTTGATGTTTTATAGAATAAAAATATGTTTGGAAATCTAAAATATTTTAAACTTATTTTTAATATCTTTAAAAAATAATTTTTATGTTTATTATTTTATTTTTAATTGTTCTATATATTTGTATAATTATTTTTTAAAACAATAATGAGAAAATAAGTGGAAATAATAAAAAAATGTTCTCTAAAAATATCTTATTTTTTATTCTAAAGAACAAAAAATAATTTTTGGTTGTCAAATGTATTTTCTTGTTTTTTTTATTTTGAAGAATATAAAACTATTCTTGAAAACAGTTATCAAACATGCCTAAGAATTTTAAGTTTTAAAAATACTTTTAAGTTTAAAATTTATATAGCAATTTCTTTTAACTTATTTAATGTTGGAGTTCACTTATTTTATTTTTTATTTTTGAAAGATTGATCCCCACGACCAAAGTAATTAGGTTCTTATAAATTTTTGTTTGAAATATTAAAAAAGTTTTATCTAAAAATAAAAATAAACTTTTACCTAAATATAAAATGGAAAATCACCTTTTTATCTATGTTTTTTAGATTTTAGACAAATTCAAATCTATTCCGACTTCAATTAAAAGAATGAACACCAATAAAACATACTAATAAATAAAGAGAGTTGAAATTTAGGAATTGTGTTAAAAAAAAAATTATATTATTTTTTTATTTTTTTTAGAATGAAAGTTTATTTGAAAATTTTGGAATGTTATCGATTTGTTTTTTGTGTTTTCAAATATTTCTTAAAAAATACCTGTATATGCAACATTATTTTTAATTATTCTTTGTATTTATATAATTATTTTTTCAAAATGATAAAAAGAAAAATTCAAGTGAAAATAATTAAAATATATTATAAAAAAATTCCTATTTTCAGAACAATTCTCAAAAACTTGTTTTATTGACAATGTTTTCAAACATAGCCCATGTTTTTAAAAATTCAATTTAAAAAAAAAACAATGTTCTAAAAAAATAAAAAGCAAATATCAAATATGTTTTCAAATTTAGAAAATAATATATATTTTTAAAAATAGAAAATCAGGATATGAAGAGGATATATTTTTTTATCATAAGTTAGAAAACCATTAAAAAATTTCATTAAGAATATGTTTGATAGTGTTTCTACTTAAAATATTTTTAGTATAAGTATTTTCTTTAAAAGTGTTTTTAAGATAATCACTTATAAAGTGTTTTTGCTAAAAAAAAAAACACTATAAGTAGTTTTCTAAGCCTATGAATGATTTTTCAGATTTTTAAAAATATTTTTTAGAATTTATCAAATACTGGAATTTTTTTCAAAAACATCTTTTATAAATTAAAAACACTTTAAATCATTCAAACATTCACTAAGTCCCACCCAAAATCGTTTTGTTCATATTTTCAGGATAAATGATATACTGATGCGTCACAGGATATATTGATTAAGAAAACTTGTAAACAACGTCTCTTGAGAAAAGAAAGAGACGTGTTAGTTTCAATTTCTTTTGTGTCAATGGAATTGGAGCACCACAGAGGAAACCATTTTGTCGTGAACTGTAAAAGAGATGTCAATGTCTTCCATACGAAGCACGTTTTCCTCTACTTACGTACAAATGATATTTTCCTCTACTTAGCTAGGCCTATAAATAGGAACCTTTGGTAAGAGCAGACACCCATCAACTCTCCATACGAGATTAAGCACCTACTTCTCTCTTAGGAAATCAACGGTCTGTCCATAGTTCAAGTCTTCATGCATTTTTTGCATTTCATAGCATTTATCTTACACTTATGAGTGCTATGAATTGTGTTTTTTTAAAACCGTTTAAAAGTGTTCAAACATCTCATTTTTCTTTGAAAACACTTTTTAGGTTAGACGTTCATTTTAAAAGCATTGTTGAGTGAACTAATGTTTCTTTTTGAAGTGTTTTTAAAACAATTTTTTTTTTAAAACGTTTTCAGAAAAATCAGCTACCAATTATTTCTCCATGAAGCATTACAAATGATTTTTGAACTTGATTTTTTTTTTCAAAAATATTTTTTAGGTTAGAATGATTGTTTTACAAAAACATTGCCAAATGAACTCTAAATTCTTCGGTTTTGAACTCCATTTGGACGTCACTTTCATCATTTTGAAGTAACCCACAATTCATTTCCTTGGGTTTTTGGTATATGCATGCGTATGTGCTATTATAGGTTTTCCCTTTTCTTGAACCCCAAAGGAAAACTGCATGCATTGAGCTTTCAAATTCCTAATGAAAAAGTTTGAATTCATATAGACATGTATCATAGCACTATTAATGTTTCTTACTTGCCAATTTTAGGAATTTTCAGCAAGGCAACATAGATATGGCGAAGAGCTCAACTGAGGTAGCCATTGAAGGACTAAAGCGGCTTCTGAGGTATCCTATATGAGTAATAAATTTTGGTTTATATGTATATATATAAATCAGCAGTTTGTGGTGTTTCTGAGCTGATTTACAAAATAGTAGAATATATTTGTTTATTAGATGATGTATTTCCACTCTGTTTGTTTACTAAGAAACTAATGGAGTTAACTTGTTGATTTGGTAGTGATAAGGAAGGTCTGGATGACATAGCTGCAGCAAAAATTGAGAAGTTGACCGCTGAGTTGCAAGAGCAAGAGCAAGATCATGAGGAGTGTGATCCTGTCGAGAGGATTAAAGACGGATTTATTCACTTCAAAATCCACCATTTCGAGTACGATGGCACTATCTCTATAAAAAAACTAAGTCTAAAAGCATACATGAATAATCAAGAGAAAATAAAGTCTAGGAGAATCCTTCTCCCCTTCTCTTTTTTCCTTTGATTAATTTGGATGAATTAATTGTTCTTATGGATATGGCAATTGGCATGATTTTGCAGCAAGTGTCCAGATTACTATAATCAACTTGCAAAAGGGCAGCACCCCAAGGTACTCTTTATAAGCTATGATTTCCTAATCGAACAGCAGTTTTTTTCCCTACCCAGTTTTGATGGAACCTTACCTAATGGAACATTTTCTAATCCTGCAGTTTCTGGTGTTTGCGTGCTCTGACTCCCGCGTTAGCCCCTCTCATGTCCTCAACTTCAAGCCAGGGGAAGCCTTCATGTGCAGGAACATTGCTAACATGGTTCCTGCATTTAATCAGGTGGATTTACGATTTTGCAATAATAAGCCATGTTTGGCCAAAAGCCATGGCATTCTCATTAGCCTTATAGCAGTCTTGCATAATACATATGTGTTTGTGTGGTTCACAGTTGAGATACTCAGGAGTTGGTGCAGTCATTGAATACGCAGTCAAGCATCTTGAGGTGAATTCCAATTCACTTTTTTTCTTTTTTTAGATTAGTATTCAAATTCCCTTTCACTAGTCTTTTCTGGGGGGTTTCTTCATGTCTTTAAGGATGAGAAATTAACTTAATCACAGGTGGAGAACATCCTGGTCATAGGACATAGTCGCTGCGGTGGGATACAGGCCCTTATGTCTCTTCCTGCTGATGGAACTACTTCCAAGTATGGCTGATCATAACTTAATTCCTCCATTAAGCTTCATCTTTCTCACCCATCTAACTGATATTTGCAGTGACTTCATCGATGACTGGGTCAAAATCGGTTTACCAGCCAAGGCCAAGGTGGAATCAGAGTGGAGCGACGCAACATTTGAGGAAAAATGTGAACATTGTGAAAAGGTATAGTTCTTGGCCATTATATACATTCACACACAGTTTGAAGCAGGTCGTAACAAATGATATTAGAATCAGGTTCCAATTCCAGTGTGGAAGTTTATTTGATCCCACAAGGAATGTTTGTTTATATCGGATGAAAGAAAAAATTTTAAATGTTATATATGTATGAATTTCCCTTAACTTTATAAACATGTTTTAAAATTATGAAAACCTCCTTAGAACTTAAAAGTGAACAATATTTATATGATTTGGAGTGAATTATTATAAATCATCATCGCTCATGAATGATTTTGTGCAGGAGTCGGTGAATTTGTCTCTGGTCAATCTATTGAGCTATCCGTATGTGCGAGCAGCACTAGCTAACAGAGCTTTGAAGTTGATGGGTGGTTACTATGATTTCGTTAATGGAACTTTTGGGCTATGGAAAGCTGATTTTGATATCAGACCCGAAATTATCATATAAACTTGGATCAAGTTAGGTGCCCAACCACCGTGTTTGCTTATTTTTTCACTTCAATAATGTAGTGTTTTTGTGTTCGATGATGAATAAGTCCCAACAAAAACTATTGAGCGAGTTATCTACTTGCTCCTTTTTGTTGGTTTCCTCTGTATGTTGTCATTTGAAGATAGAAATTTTAATTACATTTTGAATTTCATATCAAGTTGATTTTAGTCAATGTTTCTGAAACCAAATCAGGTTGTATTGATTGAATCGTCAACCAGTCATGTGTTTGATTTTATTCACCTTCTGGATTGTTTTCCTTGTGAAATTGGTCGATCAATTGATGGATTTGGAGATTGATTGGTCTGTCTACACATTTTTTTTTTTTGCAAATCCTAAAGTGCAATATCTCACTTTTCAAACTTCCCTTTCCAAACATCGAACACAAGAATACCAATGGGATAGGTTCGGTAGAGATCCCTTGTCCCAACCTTGCCCCTATATAATGTAACAATCTGTGAACCCCACATTTCACACGATGTGTTCCCACATCACTTTTTATTTATTGAAAATTTGATTTTTTTTAAAAGATTTGGAGTCGCTACTTATTTAAATTTTTTTAAAGGAAAAACAAAATAAGAAAGAAAAACTTTAAGTGTGACTCTTGAAGGAAAAACAAGTCTGTGAAAAATCGAGTCTGGGTCTTGGGGTCGAGTTACTTATTGGGAAGGTATGGTGGTAAGCCGTAGCACCCTTCTAAGCCCGTATACGTACTACCTCTACTAAACGAATGAAGGGATTTGTAGTAATTAATTAATTAATTATGAATACCAAGAAAAAATAATCATGCAAATGAGTATGTATAAATCATGATGAAAATCAATATACACAGAAATAAAGATGAAATCTAATTACTAGAATACACAAAATAAATAACAAAAGAATTATGCAAAATGATTTATTGAACTAAATAAAAAAATATTTAAAAAATTAGTTTTCAAGAAACTTCAAAGGATTTTATTAAAAATGATTTTGAATTAATGGTTTCAATTTATTTATTTACAAAAAGGAAGTTTCAATTTAGTTTCAATTAATGATTTGATTCAATTTCATTTGTATTTAATTTAAAAAAAAAAGTTATTTGCACTTATTGTATAAAAAGAATTTATTAAAAATAATATATATATATATATATATATATATATATATATATAT
>JAAKHE010001455.1:10535-21417 GCA_011039315.1 Vitis labrusca
AATAAGGTAGAATCCGTGGGAGTACTGAAAACTGTCACTGTGAGTACTGGAAGATGGTAGAATCCGAGCGAGTATCGAAAAACGGTAGAATCCGGACGTGTACCCGAAAAAAGTAAAATCTGTGCGAGAACCGAAAAACTGTCCCTGTGAGTACATGAAAATAGTAGAATCTTTAGGAGTATCGAAATATGGTACAATCCGAGAGAGTACCCGGAACAGGTAGAATACGTGCGAGTACCGAAAAATTGTCCCTGTGACTACCGAAAAATAGTAGAATCCGTGCGAGTATCGAAAAATGGTACAATCCGGGAGAATACCCAGAACAAGTAGAATACGTGCGAGTACCGAAAAACTGTCCCTGTGAGTACCGGAAAATAGTAGAAACCGTGCGAGTATCGAAAAATTGTAGAATCCGGGTGAGTACCCGAATAAGGTAGAATCCGTGGAAGTACTGAAAACTGTCACTGTGAGTACCGGAAGAAGGTAGAATCCGAGCGAGTATCGAAAAACAATAGAATCCGGGCGGGTACCCAAAAAAAGTAGTATCCGTGCGAGAACCGAAAAACTGTCCTTGTGAGTACCAGAAAATAGTAGAATCCTTAGAAGTATCGAAATATGGTATAATCCGAGAGAGTACCCGGAAAAGGTAGAATACGTGCGAGTACCGAAAAACTGTCCCTGTGAGTACCGGAAAATAGTAGAATCCGTGAGAGTATCGAAAAATGGTACAATCCGGGTGAGTACCCGGAACAGGTAGAATACGTGCGAGTACCGAAAAACTGTCCCTGTGAGTACCGAAAAATAGTAGAAACCGTGCGAGTATCGAAAAATGGTACAATCCGGGAGAGTACCCGGAACAAGTAGAATACGTGCGAGTACCGAAAAACTGTCCCTGTGAGTACCGGAAAATAGTAGAAACCATGCAAGTATCGAAAAATGGTAGAATCCGGGTGAGTACCCGAATAAGGTAGAATCCGTGGGAGTACTGAAAACTGTCACTGTGAGTACCGGAAGATGGTAGAATCCGAGCGACTATCGAAAAACAGTAGAATCCGGGCAGGTACCCGAAAAAAGTAGAATCCCTGCGAGAACCGAAAAACTATCCCTGTGAGTACCTGAAAATAGTAGAATCCTTAGTAGTCTCGAAATATGGTATAATCCGAGAGAGTACCCGGAACAGGTAGAATACGTGCGAGTACCGAAAAACTATCCCTGTGAGTACCGAAAAATAGTAGAATCCATGCGAGTATCGAAAAATGGTACAATCCGGGAGAGTACCTAGAACAAGTAGAATACGTGCGAGTACCGAAAAACTGTCCCTGTGAGTACCGGAAAATAGTAGAAACCGTGCAAGTATCGAAAAATGGTAGAATCCGGGTGAGTACCCGAATAAGGTAGAATCCGTGGGAGTACTGAAAACTGTCACTGTGAGTACTGGAAGATGGTAGAATCCGAGCGAGTATCGAAAAACGGTAGAATCCGGACGTGTACCCGAAAAAAGTAAAATCTGTGCGAGAACCGAAAAACTGTCCCTGTGAGTACATGAAAATAGTAGAATCTTTAGGAGTATCGAAATATGGTACAATCCGAGAGAGTACCCAGAACAGGTAGAATACGTGCGAGTACAGAAAAACTGTCCCTGCGAGTACCGGAAAATAGTAGAATCCGTGCGAGTATCGAAAAAAGGTAGAATCCGTGGGAGTACTGAAAACTGTCCCTGTGAGTACTGGAAGATGGTACAATCCGTGCGGGTACCCGAAAAAAGTAAAATTCTTGCGAGTATCGAAAAACTGTCACTGTGAGTACCGGAAGGTGGTAGAATCCGAGCGAGTATCGAAAAACGGTAGAATCCGGACGGGTACCCGAAAAAAGTAGAATCCGTGCGAGAACCAAAAAACTGTCCCTGTAAGTACATGAAAATAGTAGAATATTTAGGAGTATCGAAATATGGTACAATCCGAGAGAGTACCCGGAACAGGTAGAATACGTGCGAGTACCGAAAAACTGTCCCTGCGAGTACCGAAAAATAGTAGAATCCGTGCGAGTATCGAAAAAAGGTAGAATCCGTGGGAGTACTGAAAACTGTCCCTGTGAGTACTGGAAGATGGTAGAATCCGTGCGGGTACCCGAAAAAAGTAAAATTCGTGCGAGTATCGAAAAACTGTCACTGTGAGTACCGGAAGGTGGTAGAATCCGAGCGAGTATCGAAAAACGGTAGAATCCGGACGGGTACCCGAAAAAAGTAGAATCCGTGCGAGAACCGAAGAACTGTCCCTGTGAGTACATGAAAATAGTTGAATCTTTAGGAGTATCGAAATATGGTACAATCCGAGAGAGTACCCGGAACAGGCAGAATACGTACGAGTACCGAAAAACTGTTCCTGTGAGTATCGAAAAATAATAGAATCCTTGCGAGTATCGAAAAATAACAGAATCCGGGTGAGTACCCGAAAAAGGAAGAATCCGTGGGAGCACTGAAAACTGTCCTTGTGAGTACCGAAAGATGGTAGAATCCGACCGAGTATCGAAAAACGGTAGAATCCGGGCGGGTACCCGAAAAAAGTAGAATCCGTGCGACTACCGAAAAAGTGTCCCTGTGAGTACCTGAAAATGGTAAAATCCTTAGGAGTATCGAAAAATGGTACAATCCGAGAGAGTACCCGGAACAGGTTGAATACGTGCGAGTACCGAAAAACTGTCCCTGTGAGTAACGGAAAATAGTAGAATCCGTGCGAGTATCGAAAAATGGTAGAATCCGGGTGAGTACCCGAAAAAGGTAGAATTCGTGGGAGTACTGAAAACTGTCCTTGTGAGTACTGGAAGATGGTAGAATCCGAGCGAGTATCGAAAAATGGTAGAATCCGGGCGGGTACCCGAAAAAAGTAGAATCCGTGCAAGTACCGAAAAAGTGTCCCTATGAGTGCCTGAAAATGGTAGAATCCTTAGGAGTATCGAAAAATGGTACAATCCGAGAGAGTACTCAGAACAGGTAGCATACGTCCGAGTACCGAAAAACTATCCCTGTGATTATCAGAAAATAGTAGAAACCGTGCGAGTATCGAAAAATGGTAGAATCTAGGTGAGTACCCGAAAAAGGTAGAATCCGTGCGAGTACTGAAAATAGTAGAATCCTTAGGAGTATCGAAATATGGTACAATCCGAGAGAGTACCCGGAACAGGTAGAATACGTACGAGTACTGAAAAACTGTCCCTGTGAGTACAGGAAAATAGTAGAATTCGTGCGAGTATCGAAAAATGGTACAATCCGGGAGAGTACCAGGAACAAGTAGAATACGTGCGAGTATCGAAAAACTGTCCCTGCGAGTACCGGAAAATAGTAGAATCCGTGCGAGTATTCAAAAAATGGTACAATCCGGGAGAGTACCCGGAACAGGTAGAATATGTGCGAGTACTGAAAAACTGTCCCCGTGAGTACCGGAAAATAGTAGAAACCGTGCAAGTATCGAAAAATGGTCGAATCCGGGTGAGTACCCGAATAAGGTAGAATCCGTGGGAGTACTGAAAACTGTCACTGTGAGCACCGAAAGATGGTAGAATCCGAGCGAGAATCGAAAAACGGTAGCATCCGGGCGGGTACCCGAAAAAAGTAGAATCCGTGCGAGAACCGAAAAACTGTCCCTGTGAGTACCTGAAAATAGTAGAATCCTTAGGAGTATCGAAATATGGTATAATCCGAGAGAGTACCCGGAACAGGTAGAATACGTGCGAGTACCGAAAAACTGTCCCTGTGAGTACCGGAAAATAGTAGAATCCGTGCGAGTATCGAAAAATGGTACAATCCGGGAGAGTACCCGGAACAAGTAGAATACGTGCGAGTACCGAAAAACTGTCCCTGTAAGTACCGGAAAATAGTAGAAACCGTGCGAGTATTGAAAAATTGTAGAATCCGGGTGAGTACCCGAATAAGGTAGAATCCGTGGGAGTACTGAAAACTGTCACTGTGAGTACCGGAAGATGATAGAATCCGAGCGAGTGTTGAAAAACGGTAGAATCCGGGCGGGTACTCGAAAAAAGTAGAATCCGTGCGAGTACCGAAAAACTGTCCCTGCGAGTACATGAAAATAGTTGAATCTTTAGGAGTATCGAAATATGGTACAATCCGAGAGAGTACCCGGAACAGGTAGAATACGTGCGAGTACCGAAAAACTGTCCCTGTCAGTACCGGAAAATAGTAGAATCCTTAGGAGTATCGAAAAATGGTACAATGCAGGAAAGTACCCCGAACAGGTAGAATACGTGCAAGTACCGAACAGCTGTCCTTGTGAGTACCGGAAAATAGTAGAAACCGTGCGAGTATTAGAAAATGGTATAATCTGGGTGAGTACCCGGAAAAGGTAGAATCCGTGGGAGTACTGAAAACTGTCACTGTGAGTACCGGAATATGGTAGAATCTGAGCGAGTATCGAAAAACGGTAGAATCCGAGCGGGTACCCGAAAAAAGTAGAATCCGTGCGAGTTTTGAAAAACTGTCCCTGTGAGTACCTGAAAATGGTAGATCCTTGCGAGTATCCAAAAATGGTACAATCCGAGAAAGTACCCGGAACAGGTAGAATACGTGCGAGTACCGAAAAATTGTCCTTGTGAGTACCAGAAAATAGTATAAACCGTGCGAGTATAGAAAAATGGTATAATCTTTGTGAGTACCCAGAAAAGGTAGAATCCGTGGGAGTACTGAAAACTGTCACCGTGACTACAGGAAGATGGTAGAATCCGAGCGAGTATCGAAAAACGGTAGAATCCGAGCGGGTACCCGAAAAAAGTAGAAACCGTGCGAGTACCGAAAAACTGTCCCTGTGAGTACCTGAAAATGGTAGATCCTTGCGAGTATCCAAAAATGGTACAATCCGAGAAAGTACCTGGAACAGGTAGGATACGTGCGAGTACCGAAAAACTGTCCCTGTGAGAACCGAAAAATAGCAGAATCCGTGCGAGTATCGAAAAATGGTACAATCCGAGAGAGTACCTGAAAACTGTCCCTATGAGTACCTGAAAATGGTAGAATCCTTAGGAGTATCGAAAAATGGTACAATCCGAGAGAGTACCCGGAACAGGTAGAATACTTGCGAGTACCGAAAAATTGTCCCTGTGAGTACCGGAAAATAGTAGAATCCGTGCGAGTATCGAAAAATGGTACAATCCGGGAGAGTACCCGGAACAGGAAGAATACGTGCGAGTACCGAAAAACTGTCCCTGTGAGTATCGGAAAATAGTAGAATCTGTGCGAGTATCGAAAAATGGTAGAATCCGGGTGAGTACTCGAAAAAGGTAGGATTCGTGGGAGTACTGAAAACTGTCGCCGTGACTACAGGAAGATGGTAGAATCGGAGCGAGTATCGAAAAACGTTAGAATCCGAGCGGGTACCCTAAAAAAGTAGAATCCGTGCAAGTACCGAAAAACTGTCCCTGTGAGTACCTGAAAATGGTAGAATCCTTTGGAGTATCGAAAAATGGTACAATCCGAGACAGTACCCGGAAGAGGTAGAATACTTGCGAGTACCGAAAAATTGTCCCTGTGAGTACCGGAAAATAGTAGAATCCGTGCGAGTATCGAAAAATGGTACAATCCGGGAGAGTACCCGGAACAGGTAGAATACGTGGGAGTACCGAAAAACGGTAGAATTCGAGCGGGTACCCGAAAAAAGTAGAATCCGTGCGAGTACCGAAAAACTGTCCCTGTGAGTACCTGAAAATGGTAGAATCCTTAGGAGTATCGAAAAATGGTGATTCATGCCTAATTGGTGTCTCAGCTGATGTATGTCCAGCTGGTGCTCTTTGATGGCAGGTGTAATCAACAAAATTTTTAACCTATAACACCATGAACTAGGGTAGCAAATACAAAGCTACTATAGCATAGTGGCTCTAGGATCGTTCCACTGGGAAGGGTACTCAAGATTGAAAATGATACCAATTCAAAGTGAGTTGGTGCTGTTTCATTTCAAGATTAGCTTAAGAAATAAAACACAAACTTTGGTTTGAAAAAGGTTTGGACTTAGATTAACAACACAACAAGTGATGAAAATAACTTAAGAAGAAAAGCATTCCTTGGAGATTCAGGTATACAGGGGAGGTTCCTCATGCAAAAGCATAGCTCCGGTCACTTGGTTCAATTCCTCACATTAGAGACTTAACATTAAGTCAATTCTCTAACAGGTGCTGCATAAATGCATCCCTCAATTGGATTTCAGCTTTAATTCTCTCACTGATGCAACTTGCAATGGTTCAAGCCTCTCACTTAGCCTTTACCATTCAAGGTGATCTTTAACCTTGGATTACCCGTCAAAAGCTCGCAAGAGGTAACTAATGGATGTCTCCTAAGAGTCCAAAAGCTTACCAAGTGTTGGCTATTCTAGAAAATCCTACCTTCAAGTCACCTACCATAGGCTCGCAAGGGGTAAACTAGTGCATCTCCATGGTTAGAGATCACTTGCCTTACCAAGTGTTGGCCCAGGTGACTCCAAGGTGTTTTAAGTTAACTAAAAACATTAGAAACCATTCACGGGACACACTTACTCTTCATTCATAGCTGAAACCACAAAGCTTCTGATTGATGCACTTGGAACCTTTCCCGGCAACCTTAACTCCAAGGAACTAAAAGGTTTAGCTACTCATTCTCTGGGGAAAACTCCTCAGAGAGTGCATAACTGAATAAAAATATTAAAATACAAAGTGAGAAGGTAAGGTAGTGAAGAGCTAAAGCTCTTTGTATTTCTTTCTTTTGAACTTACAAAAGGTTCAACAACCAGAACACCCTCAGAATAGGCTCCTCGGGCTCTAATAAAACCAAAATTATAATTACAGCTATCCCCTGATATTTTGCCAAATTCCTAACTTAAAAGCTAAGGAAATCTATCATTGGTGACTTACAAGGAGAATTTAGGCATTTAGGCAACAAAAATCTAATGAAAAATATCTCCAAGTGTCGGTTACAAATATCGGGAAGCACTCAGGACCACTTCGCAGATGAAAGATGAGGTTTGCGAAATTTCGCAGGTGCACAAGAAGGGCTGCGAAATTTCTTCATAGCAACCAGCTGCTTCAACACCTTCACAAAGTTGACTTCCATCTTGTGGTGTTTGGCTTCCATCGCGGCGTGAAGCTTCAGGGGAACTCCATAGCACTGTGCAAAAAGGCTGCGAAATCACTTCGCAACAAAAATGGTGATTTCGCAGCACTTTTCTGAAGCCTTCCTTCCTTCAGCTTGGAGCAGTTATCTTCCAAAGGCTGTAACTTCCTCATTTCAGATCCAAATTGCACACGGTTTGAGGCATTGGATTGTTGACTTCCCAAGCTTTCAAATGACATATTGTATGCATAATTTGGACTTCAGGAAGTGCTTCAAAACTAGCTGCAGTGACTGTCACCAAGAATGCTCCATGGCTGAATCCTCTTTGCTTCCCCTTTGCATTTCCACTTTGCTTATGGCAAAAGAGCTTCAAGGCTTTAATTCTTCAGGCCTCTGAGCTTCCCATTGCTTTTCCAATGATTCCATAAAACTCTCCTCAATCTCATAATGCTTTGGTGATCAAAATACTAACAAAAACACCAAAACTTACACAATTTGATTAGAATTCATTAAAAGGGGCCTTAACATGCTAATTGGGTTAAAAGGCACTAACTACTACTCAAAAGTGTTTAAAAGAGTTAATAACAAGCTATCAAATAGCACTTTTTGAGTAGTAATCAAATGGTACAATGCGAGAGAGTACCCGGAACAGGTAGAATACGTGCGACTACCGAAAAACAGTCCCTGTGAGGACCGGAAAATAGTAGAATTCGTGCGAGTATCGAAAAATGGTAGAATCCGGGTGAGTACCCGAAAAAGGTAGGATCCGTGGGAGTACTGAAAACTGTCGCCGTGACTACAGGAAGATGGTAGAATCGGAGCGAGTATCGAAAAACGGTAGAATCCGAGCGGGTACCCGAAAAAAGTAGAATCCGTGCGAGTACCGAAAAACAGTCCCTGTGAGTACCAGAAAATAGTAGAATCCGTGCGAGTACCGAAAAACTGTCCTTGTGAGTACCGAAAAATAGTAGAATCCGTGCGAGTATCGAAAAATGGTTGAATCCGGGTGAGTACCCGGAAAAGGTAGAATCTGTGGGAGTACTAAAAACTGTCCCTGTGACTACAGGAAGATGGTAGAATCCGAGCGAGTTTCGAAAAACGGTAGAATCCGGGCGGGTACCTGAAAAACTATAATCCGTGCGAGTACCGAAAAACTGTCCCTGTGAGTACCTGAAAATGGTAGAATCCTTAGGAGTATCGAAAAATGGTACAATCCGAGAGAGTAGACGGAACAGGTAGAATACGTGCGAGTACCGAAAAACTGTCCCTGTGAGTACCTGAAAATGGTAGAATCCTTAGGAGTATCGAAAAATGGTGCAATCCGAGAGAGTACCCGAAACAGGTAGAATACGTGCGAGTACCGAAAAACTGTCCCTGTGAGTACCGAAAAATAGTAGAATCCGTGCGAGTACCGAAAAATGGTACAATCCGTGGGAGTACTGAAAACTATCCCTGTGACTACAGGAAGATGGTAGAATCCGAGCGAGTTTCGAAAAACAGTAGAATCCGGGCGGGTACCTAAAAAAAGTGGAATTCGTGCGAGTACCGAAAAACTGTCCCTGTGAGTACCTGAAAATGGTAGAATCCTTAGGAGTATCGAAAAATGGTGCAATTCGAGAGAGTACCCGGAACAGGTAGAATACGTGCGAGTACCGAAAAACTGTCCCTGTGAGTACCGGAAAATAGTAGAATCCGTGCGAGTATCGAAAAACGGTAGAATCCGGGCGGGGACTCGAAAAATGTAGAATCCGTGCGAGTACCGAAAAACTGTCCCTGTGAGTACCTGAAAATGGTGGAATCCTTAGGAATATCGAAAAATTGTGCAATCCGAGAGAGTACCCGGAACAGGTAGAATACGTGCGAGTACCGAAAAACAGTCCCTGTGAGTACCGGAAAATAGTAGAATCCGTGCGAGTATCGAAAAATGGTAGAATCCGGGTGAGTACTCGAAAAAGGTAGAATCCGTGGGAGTACTGAAAACTGTCCCTGTGACTACAGGAAGATGGTAGAATCCGAGCGAGTATCGAAAAACGGTAGAATCCGGGCAGGTACCCGAAAAAAGTAGAATCCGTCCGATTACTGAAAAACTGTCCCTGTGAGTACCTGAAAATGGTAGAATCCTTACGATTATCGAAAAATAGTACAATCCGAGAGAGTACCCGGAACAGGTAGAATACGTGCGAGTACCGAAAAAAAGTCCCTGTGAGTACAGGAAAATAGTAGAATCCGTGCGAGTATCGAAAAATGGTAGAATCCCGGTGAGTACCCGAAAAAGGTAGAATCCGTGGGAGTACTGAAAACTGTCACTGTGAGTACGGGAAGATGGTAGAATTCGAGCGAGTATCGAAAAACGGTATAAAATCTGGGCGGGTACCCGAAAAAAGTAGAATTCTTAGTAGTACCGAAAAATTGTCCCTATGAGTACCTGAAAATGGTAGAATCCTTAGGAGTATCGAAAAATGGTACAATCCGGGAGAGTACCCGGAACAGGTAGAATACGTGCGAGTACCGAAAAACTGTCCCTATGAGTACCGAAAAATATAAGAAACCGTGCGAGTATCGAAAAATGGTAGAATCTGGGTGAGTACCCGGAAACGGTAGAATCCGTGGGAGTACTGAAAAAAGTCACTGTGAGTACCGGAAAATAATAGAATCCATGCGAGTATCGAAAAATGGTTGAATCCGGGTGAGTACCGGAAAAAGGTAGAATCCATGGGAGTACTGAAAACTATCCCTGTGACTACAGGAAGATGGTAGAATCCGAGCGAGTTTCGAAAAACGGTAGAATCCGGGCGGGTACCCAAAAAAAGTAGAATCCGTGCGAGAACCGAAAAACTGTCCCTGTGAGTACCTGAAAATGGTAGAATCCTGAGGAGTATCGAAAAATGGTACAATCCGAGAGAGTACACGGAACAGGTAGAATACGTGCGAGTACCGAAAAACTGTCTCTCTGAGTACCGGAAAATAGTAGAATCCATGCGAGTATCGAAAAATGGTAGAATCCGGGTGAGTACCCGAAAAAGGTAGAATCCGTGGGAGTACTGAAAACTGTCAGTACCGGAAGATGGTAGAATTCGAGCGAGTATCGAAAAACAGTATAAAATCTGGGCGGGTACTCGAAAAATGTAGAATCCGTGCGAGTACCGATAAATTGTCCTTGTGAGTACCTGAAAATGGTAGAATCCTTAGGAGTATCGAAAAATGGTACAATCTGGGAGAGTAACCGGAACAGGTAGAATACGTGCGAGTACCGAAAAACTGTCCCTGTGAGTACCGGAAAATATAAGAAACCGTGCGAGTATCGAAAAATGGTAGAATCTGAGTGAGTACCCGGAAAAGGTAGAATCCGTGGGAGTACTGAAAAAAGTCACTGTGAGTACCGGAAAATAATAGAATCCGTGCGAGTATCGAAAAATGGTAGAATCCGGCTGAGTACCCGAAAAATGTAGAATCCGTGGGAGTACTGAAAACTGTCCCTGTGAGTACCGGAAGATGGTAGAATCCGAGCGAGTATCGAAAAACGGTAGAATCCGGGCGGGTACCCGAAAAATGTAGAATCCGTGCGAGTACCGAAAAACTGTCCCTGTGAGTACCTGAAAATGGTAGAATCCTTGCGAGTATCGAAAAATGGTACAATCCGAGAGAGTACCCGGAACAGGTAGAATACGTGTGAGTACAGAAAAAACTGTCCAAGTGAGAAACGGAAAATAGTAGAATCCGTGCGAGTATCGAAAAATGGTAGAATCCGGGTGAGTACCCGAAAAAGGTAGAATCCGTGGGAGTACTGAAAACTGTCCC
>JAAKHE010001455.1:21485-41203 GCA_011039315.1 Vitis labrusca
CCTGAAAATGGTAGAATCCTTAGGAGTATCGAAAAATGGTACAATCCGGGAGAGTACCCGGAACAGGTAGAATACGTGCGAGTACCGAAAAACTGTCCCTGTGAGTACCGAAATATAGTAGAATCCGTGCGAGTATCGAGAAATGGTAGAATCCGGGTGAGTACCCGGAAAAGGTAGAATCCGTGGGAGTACTAAAAACTGTCCCTGTGACTACAGGAAGATGGTAGAATCCGAGCAGGTTTCGAAAAATGGTAGAATCCGGGCGGGTACCTGAAAAAACTATAATCCGTGCGAGTACCGAAAAACTGTCCCTGTGAGTACCTGAAAATCATAGAATCCTTAGGAGTATCGAAAAATGGTACAATCCGAGAGAGTACACGGAACAGGTAGAATACGTGCGAGTACCGAAAAACTGTCCCTGTGAGTACCTGAAAATGGTAGAATCCTTAGGAGTATCGAAAAATGGTACAATCCGAGAGAGTACCCGAAAGAGGTAGAATACGTGCAAGTACCGAAAAACTGTCCCTGTGAGTACCGAAAAATAGTAGAATCCGTGCGAGTATCGACAAATGGTAGAATCCGGGTGAGTACCCGAAAAAGGTAGAATCCGTGGGAGTACTGAAAACTGTCCCTGTGACTACAGGAAGATGGTAGAATCCGAGCGAGTATCGAAAAACGGTAGAATTCGGGCGCGTACCCGAAAAAAGTAGAATCCGTGCGAGTATCGAAAAACTGTCTCTGTGAGTACCTGAAAATGGTAGAATCCTTAGGAGTATCGAAAAATGGTACAATCCGAAAGAGTACCAGGAACAGGTAGAATACGTGCGAGTACCGAAAAACAGTCCCTGTGAGTACCGAAAAATAGCAGAATCCGTGCGAGTATCGAAAAATGGTAGAATCCGGGTGAGTACCCGAAAAAGGTAGAATCCGTGGGAGTACTGAAAACTGTCCCTGTGACTACAGGAAGATGGTAGAATCCGAGCGAGTATCGAAAAACGGTAGAATCCGGGCAGGAACCCGAAAAAAGTAGAATCCGTCCGATTACCGAAAAACTGTCCCTGTGAGTACCTGAAAATGGTAGAATCCTTACGAGTATCGAAAAATGGTACAATCCGAGAGAGTACACGGAACAGGTAGAATACGTGAGAGTACCGAAAAATTGTCCCTGTGAGTACCGGAAAATAGTAGAATCCGTGCGAGTTTTGAAAAATGGTACAATCCGGGTGAGTACCCGGAACAGGTAGAATACGTGCGAGTACCGAAAAAGGTAGAATCCGTGGGAGTACTGAAAATTGTCCCTGTGAGTACCGGAAGATGGTAGAATCCAACCGAGTATCGAAAAATGATAGATTCCGGGCAGGTACCCGAAAAAAGTAGAATCCGTGCGAGTACCGAAAAACTATCCTTGTGAGTACCTGAAAATGGTAGAATCCTTGCGAGTATCGAAAAATGGTACAATCCGGGAGAGTACCCGGAACAGGTAGAATACGTGCGAGTACCGAAAAGCTGTCCCTGTGAGTACCGGAAAATAGTAGAAACCGTGCGAGTATCGAAAAATGGTAGAATCCGGGTGAGTACCCGAAAAAGGTAGAATCCGTGGGAGGACTGAAAACTGTCACTGTGAGTACCGGAAGATGGTAGAATCCGAGCGAGTATCGAAAAACGGTAGAATCCGGGCGGGTACCCGAAAAAAGTAGAATCCGTGCGAGTACCGAAAAACTGTCCTTGTGAGAACCGGAAAATGGTAGAATCCTTAGGAGTATCGAAAAATGGTACAATCCGGGAGAGTACCCGGAACAGGTAGAATACGTGCGAGTACCGAAAAACTGTCCCTGTGAGTACCGGAAATTATAAGAAACCGTGCGAGTATCGAAAAATGGTAGAATCTGGGTGAGTACCCGGAAAAGGTAGAATCCGTGGGAGTACTGAAAGCTGTCACTGTGAGTACCGGAAGATGGTAGAATCCGAGCGAGTATCGAAAAACGGTAGAATCCGGGTGAGTACCCAAAAAAAGTAGAATCTGTGGGAGTACTGAAAACTGTCACTGTGAGTACCGGAAGATGGTAGAATCCGAGCGAGCATCGAAAAACGGTAGAATCCGGGCGGGTACCCGAAAAAAGTAGAATCCGTGCGAGTACCGAAAAATTGTCCATGTGAGTACCGGAAAATGGTAGAATCCTTGCGAGTATCGAAAAATGGTAAAATCCGGGAGAGTACCTCGAACGGGTAGAATACGTGCGGGTACCGAAAAACTGTCCCTGTGTGTCCCGCAAAATAGTAGAATCCGTGCGAGTATCGAAAATTGGTGACATCCGGGTGAGTACCCGAAAAAGGTAGAATCCGTGGGAGTACTGAAAGCTGTCCCTGTGACTACAGGAAGATGGTAGAATCCGAGCGAGTATCGAAAAACGGTAGAATCCGGGCGGGTACCCGAAAAAAGTAGAATCCGTGCGAGTACCAAAAACTGTCCCTGTGAGTACCTGAAAATGGTAGAGTCCTTGCGAGTATCGAAAAATGGTACAATCCGGGAGAGTACCCGGAACAGGAAGAATACATGCGAGTACCGAAAAACTGTCCCTGTGAGTATCGGAAAATAGTAGAATCCGTGCGAGTATCGAAAAATGGTAGAATCCGAGTGAGTACTGAAAACTGTCCCTGTGAGTACCGAAAGATGGTTGAATCTGAGCGAGTAACGAAAAATGGTAGAATCCGGGCGGGTACCCGAAAAAAGTAGAATACGTGCGAGTACCGAAAAACTGACCCTTTGAGTACCGAAAAATGGTAGAATCCTTGCGAGTATCGAAAAATGGTACAATCCAGGAGAGTACCCGGAACAGGTAGAATACGTGTGAGTACCGAAAAACTGTCCCTATGAGTACCTGAAAATGGTACAATCCTTAGGAGTATCAAAAAATGATACAATCCGAGAGAGTACCCGGAACAGGTAGAATACGTGCGAGTACCGAAAAACTATCCCTGTGAGTACCTGAAAATGGTAGAATCCTTAGGAGTATCGAAAAATGGTACAATTCGAGAGAGTACCCGGAATAGGTAGAATACGTGCGAGTACCGAAAAACTGTCCCTGTGAGTACCCGAAAATAGTAGAATCCGTGCGAGTATCGAAAAATGGTAGAATACGGGTGAGTACCCGAAAAAGGTAGAATCTGTGGGAGTACTGAAAACTGTCCCTGTGTCTACAGGAAGATGGTAGAATTCGAGCGAGTATCGAAAAACGGTAGAATCCGGGCGGGTACCCCAAAAAAGTAGAATCCGTGCGAGTACCGAAAAACTGTCCCTGTGAGTACCGGAATATGGTAGAATCCTTTCGAGTGTCAAAAAATGGTACAATCCGGGAGAGTACCCGGAACAGGTCGAATACGTGCGAGTACCGAAAAACTGTCCCTGCGAGTACCGGAAAATAGTAGAATCCGTGCGAGTATCGAAAAATTGTAGAATTCGAGCGAGTTTCGAAAAATGGTAGAATCCGAGTGAGTACCCGAAAAAGGTAGAATCCGTGGGAGTACTGAAAACTGTCCCTGTGAATACCGGAAGATGGTAGAATCCGACCGAGTATCGAAAAACGGTAGAATCCGGCGGGTACCCGAAAAAAGTAGAATCCGTCCGAGTACCGAAGAACTGTCCCTATGAGTACCGGAAAATGGTAGAATCCTTGCGAGTATCGAAAAATGGTACAATCCGGGAGAGTACCTGGAACAGGTAGAATACGTGCGAGTACCGAAAAACTGTCCCTGTGAGTACCCAAAAATGGTAGAATCCTTGCAAGTATCGAAAAATGGTACAATCCGGAAAAGTACCCGAAACAGGTAGAATACGTGCAAGTACCGAAAAACTGTCCCTGTGAGTACCGGAAAATAGTAGAATCCGTGCGAGTATCGACAAATGGTAGAATCCAGGTAAGTACCCGAAAAAGGTAGAATCCGTGGGAGTAATGAAAACTGTCCCTGTGAGTACCGAAAAATGGTAGAATCCTTGCGAGTATCGAAAATGGTAGAATCCGGGAGAGTACCTGGAACAGGTAGAATACGTGCGAGTACCGAAAAACTGTCCCTGTGAGTACCGGAAAATAGTCGAATCCGTGCGAGTATCGAAAAACTGTGGAATCTGGGTGAATATTGGAAAAAGGTAGAATCCGTGGGAGTACTGAAAACTGTCCCTGTAACTACAGGAAGATGGTTGAATCCGAACGAGTATTGAAAAACGGTAAAGTCCGGGCGGGTACCCGAAAAAAGTAGAATCCGTGCGAGTACCGGAAAACTGTCCCTGTGAGTACTTGAAAATGGTAGAATCCTTGCGAGTATCGAAAAATGGTACAATCCGGGAGAGTACCCGGAACAGGTAGAATACGTGCGAGTACCGAAAAACTGTCCCTATGAGTACCGGAAAATAGTCGAATCCGTGCGAGTATCGAAAAATTGTGGAATCCGGGTGAATATTGGAAAAAGGTAGAATCCGTGGGAGTACTGAAAACTGTCCCTGTAACTATAGGAAGATGGTAGAATCCGAACGAGTATTGAAAAACGGTAGAATCCGGGCGGGTACCCTAAAAAAAGGTAGAATCCGTGCGAGTACCGGAAAACTATCCCTGTGAGTACTTGAAAATGGTAGAATCCTTAGGAGTATCGAAAAATGGTACAATCCGGGAGAGTATCCGGAACAGGTAGAATACGTGCGAGTACCGAAAAACTGTCCCTGTGAGTACCCGAAAATGGTAGAATCCTTGCAAGTATCGAAAAATGGTACAATCCGGGAGAGTACCCGAAACAGGTAGAATACGTGCGAGTACCGAAAAACTGTCCCTGTGAGTACCAGAAAATAGTAGAATCCGTGCGAGTTTCGACAAATGGTAGAATCCAGGTAAGTACCCGAAAAGGTAGAATCCGTGGGAGTAATGAAAACTGTCCCTGTGAGTACCGAAAGATGGTTGAATCCGAGTGAGTATCGAAAAACTGTAGAATCCGGGCGGGTACTCGAAAAAAGTAGAATCCGTATGAGTACCGAAAAACTGTCCCTGTGAGTACCGCAAAATAGTAGAATCCGTGCGAGTATCGAAAAATGGTAGAATTCGAGCGAGTATCGAAAAATGGTAGAATCCAGGTGAGTACACGAAAAAGGTAGAATCCGTGGGAGTACTGAAAATTCTCCTTGTGAGTACCGGAAGATGGTAGAATCCGACCGAGTATCGAAAAACGGTAGAATCCGGGCGGGTACCCGAAAAAAGTAGAATCCGTGCGAGTACCGAAAAACTGTCCCTGTGAGTACCGAAAAATGGTAGAACCCTTTCGAGTATCGAAAAATGGTACAACCCGGGAGAGTACCCGGAACAGGTAGAATACGTGCGAGTACCAAAAAACTGTCCCTGTGAGTACTTTAAAATGGTAGAATCCTTAGGAATATCGAAAAATGGTACAATCCGGGAGAGTATCCGAAACAGGTAGAATACGTGCGTGTACCGAAAAACTGTCCCTGTGAGTACCGGAAAATTGTAGAATCCTTAGGAGTATCGACAAATGGTAGAATCCGGGTGAGTACCCGAAAAAGGTAGAATCCGTGGGAGTACTGAAAACTGTCCCTGTGAGTACCGAGAGATGGTTGAATCCGAGCGAGTATCGAAAAACTGTATAATCCGGGCGGGTACCCGAAAAAAGTAGAATCCGTGTGAGTATCGAAAAACTGTCCCTGTGAGTACTTGAAAATGGTAGAAACCTTAGGAGTATCGAAAAATGGTAGAATCCGGGTGAGTACCCGAAAAAAGTAGAATCCGTGGGAGTACTGAAAACTGTCCATGTGAGTACCGGAAGATGGTAGAATCCGACCGAGTATCGAAAAACGGTAGTATCCGGCGGGTACCCGAAAAAAGTAGAATCCGTGCGAGTACCGAAAAACTGCCCCTGTGAGTACCTGAAAATGGTAAAATCCTTAGGAGTATCGAAAAATGGTACAATCCGAGAGAGTACCCGGAACAGGTAGAATACGTGCGAGTATCGAAAAACTGTCCCTGTGAGTACCGGAAAATAGTAGCATCCGTGATAGTATCGACAAATGGTAGAATCCAGGTGAGTACCCGAAAAAGGTAGAATCCGTGGGAATACTGAAAACTGTCCCTGTGAGTACCGAAAGATGGTTGAATCCGAGCGAGTATCGAAAAACTGTAGAATCCGGGCGGTACCCGAAAAAAGTAGAATCCGTGTGAGTATCGAAAAACTGTCCTTGTGAATACTTGAAAATGGTAGAAACCTTAGGAGTATCGAAAAATGGTAGAATCCGGGTGAGTACCCGAAAAAGGTAGAATCCGTGGGAGTACTGAAAATCGTCCCTGTGACTTCAGGAAGATGGTAGTATCCGGGCGAGTACCCGAAAAAAGTAGAATACGTGCGAGTACCGAAAAACAGTCCCTATGAGTACCTAAAAATGGTAGAATCCTTAGGAGTATCGAAAAATGGTAGAATCCGGGTGAGTACCCGAAAAAGGTAGAATCCGTGGGAGTACTGAAAACTGTCCTTGTGAGTACCGGAAGATGGTAGAATCCGACCAAGTATCGAAAAACGGTAGAATCCGAGCGGGTACCCGAAAAAAGTAGAATCCGTGCGAGTACCGAAAAACTGTCCCTGTTAGTACCGGAAAATGTTAGAATCCTTGCGAGTATCGAAAAATGGTACATTCCAGGAGAGTACCCGGAACAGGTAGAATACGTGCGAGTACCGAAAAACTGTCCCTGTGAGTACTGAAAAATAGTAGAATCCGTGCGAGTATCGAAAAAGGGTAGAATCCGGGTGAGTACCCGAAAAAGGTAGAATCCGTGGGAGTACTGAAAACTGTCCCTGTGACAACAGGAAGATGGTAGAATCCGATCGAGTATCGAAAAACAGTAGAATCCGGGCGGGCACCTGAGAAAAGTAGAATCCGTGCGAGTACCGAAAAACTGTCCCTATGAGTACCTGAAAATGGTAGAACCCTTGCGAGTATCGAAAAATGGTACAATCCGGGGGAGTACCCGGAACAGGTAGAATACGTGCGAGTACCGAAAAACCGTCCTTGTGAGTACCGGAAAATAGTAGAATCCGTGCGAGTATCGAAAAATGGTAGAATCCGGGTGAGTACCCGAAAAAGGTAGAATCCGTGGGAGTACTTAAAACTGTCCCTGTGACTACAGGAAGATGGTAGAATCCGGGCGAGTACCCGAAAAAAGTAGAATACGTGCGAGTACCGAAAAACTGTCCCTCTGAGTACCTAAAAATGGTAGAATCCTTAGGAGTATCGAAAAATGGTAGAATCCGGGTGAGTACTCGAAAAAGGTAGAATCCGTGGGAGTACTGAAAACTGTCCTTGTGAGTACCGGAAGATGCTAGAATCCGACCGAGTATCGAAAAAGGGTAGAATCCGGGCGGGTACCCGAAAAAAGTAGAATCCGTGCGAGTACCGAAAAACTGTCCCTGTTAGTACCGGAAAATGTTAGAATCCTTGCGAGTATCGAAAAATGGTACATTCCAGGAGAGTACCCGGAACAGGTAGAATACGTGCGAGTACCGAAAAACTGTCCCTGTGAGTACCGAAAAATAGTAGAATCCGTGCGAGTATCGAAAAATGGTAGAATCCGGGTGAGTACCTGAAAAAGATAGAATCCGTGGGAGTACTGAAAACTGTCCCTGTGAGTACAGGAAGATGGTAGAATCCGAGTGCGTATCGAAAACGGTAGAATCCGGGCGGGTACCCGAAAAAAGTAGAATCCCTGCTAGTACCGAAAAACTATCCCTGTGAGTACCTGAAAATGGTAGAATCCTTGCGAGTATCGAAAAATGCTACAATCCGAGAGAGTACCCGGAAGAGGTAGAATACGTGCGAGTACCGAGAAACTGTCCCTGTGAGTACCGAAAAATAGTAGAATCCGTGCGAGTATCGAAAAATGGTAGAATTTGGGTGAGTACCCGAAAAAGATAGAATCCGTGGGAGTACTAAAAATTGTCCCTGTGAGTACAGGAAGATGGTAGAATCCGAGCGCGTATCGATAAACGGTAGAATCCGACGGGTACCCGAAAAAAGTAGAATCCGTGCGAGAAACCGAAAAACTATCCCTGTGAGTACCTGAAAATGGTAGAATCCTAGCGAGTATCGAAAAATTGTAGAATCCGGGAAAGTACCCGGAACAGGTAGAATACGTGCGAGTACCGAATAACTGTCCCTGTGAGTACCGGAAAATAGTAGAATCCGTGCGACTATCGAAAAATGGTAGAATCCGGGTGAGTACCCGAAAAAGGTAGAATCTGTGGGAGTACTGAAAACTATCCCTGTGAGTACCGGAAGATGGTTGAATCTAAGCGAGTATCGAAAAACGGTAGAATCCGAGCGGGAACATGAAAAAACTAGATTCCGTGCGAGTACCGAAAAACTGTACTTTGAGTACCTGAAAATGGTCGAATCCTTAGGAGTATCGAAAAATGGTACAATCCGAGAGAGTACTCGGAATAGGTAGAATACGTGCGAGTACCGAAAAACTGTCCCTGTGAGTATCGAAAAATAGTAGAATCCGTGCGACTATCGAAAAATGGTAGAATCCGGGTGAGTACCCGGAAAAGGTAGAATCCGTGGGACTACTGAAAACTGTCCCTGTGAGTACAGGAAGATGGTAGAATCCGAGCGAGTATCGAAAAACGGTAGAATCGGGGCGGGTACCTGAAAAAAGTATAATCCGTGCGAGTACTGAAAATTGTCCCTGTGACTACAGGAAGATGGTAGAATCCGAGCGAGTATCGAAAAAGGGTAGAATCCTGGCGGGTGCCCGAAAAAAGTACAATCCATGCGAGTACCGAAAAACTATCCCTGTGAGTACCTGAAAATTGTAGAATCCTTGCGAGTATCGAAAAATGATACAATCCGGGAAAGTACCCGGAACAGGTAGAATACGTGCGAGTACCGAAAAATTGTCCCTGTGAGTGCCGGAAAATAGTAGAATCCGTGCGAGTATCGAAAAATCGTAGAATCTGGGTGAGTACCCGAAAAAGATAGAATCCGTGGGAGTACTAAAAACTGTCCCTGTGAGTACAGGAAGATGGTAGAATCCGAGCGCGTATCGAAAAACGGTAGAATCCGGGCGGGTACCCGAAAAAAGTAGAATCCGTGCGAGAAACCGAAAAACTATCCCTGTGAGTATTTGAAAATGGTAGAATCCTTGCGAGTATCGTAAAATTTTACATTCCGGGAAAGTACTCGGAACAGGTAGAATACATGCGAGTACCGAAAAACTGTCCCTGTGAGTACCGAAAAATAGTAGAATCCGTGCGAGTATCGAAAAATGGTAGAATCCGGGTAAGTACCCGAAAAAGATAGAATCCACGGGAGTACTGAAAACTGTCCCTGTGAGTACAGGAAGATGGTAGAATCCGAGTGCGTATCGAAAAGCGGTAGAATCCGAGCGGGTACCCGAAAAAAGTAGAATCCCTGCGAGTACCGAAAAACTATCCCTGTGAGTACCTGAAAATGGTAGAATCCTTGCGAGTATCGAAAAATGGTACAATCCGGGAGAGTACCTGGAACTGGTAGAATACGTGCGAGTACCGAAAAACTGTCCCTGTGAGTACTGGAAAATAGTAGCATCCGTGCGAGTATCGAAAAATGGTAGAATCTGGGTGAGTACCCGAAAAAGATAGAATCCGTGGGAGTACTAAAAACTGTCCCTGTGAGTACAGGAATATGGTAGAATCCGAGCGCGTATCGAAAAACGGTAGAATCCGGAGGGTACCCGAAAAAAGTAGAATCCGTACGAGAAACCGAAAAACTATCCCTGTGAGTACCTGAAAATGGTAGAATCCTTGCGAGTATCGAAAAATTGTACAATCCAGGAAAGTACTCGGAACAGGTAGAATACGTGCGAGTACCGAAAAACTGTCTCTGTGAGTACCGGAAAATAGTAGAATCCGAGCGAGTATCGAAAATTGGTAGAATCCGGGTGAGTACAAAAAAAAGGTAGAATCCGTGCGAGTACTGAAAACTATCCCTGTGAGTACCAGAAGATGGTTAAATCCGAGCGAGCATCGAAAAACGGTAGAATCCGGGCGGGAACCAGAAAAAAGTAGAATCCGTGCGAGTATCGAAAAATGGTAGAATCCGTGGGAGTACTGAAAACTGTCTCTGTGAGTACCGGAAGATGGTAGAATCCGAGCGAGTATTGAAAAACTGTAGAATCCGGGCGGGTACCCGAAAAAAGTAGAATCCGTGCGAGTACCGAAAAACTATCCCTGTGAGTGCCGGAAAATGGTAGAATTCGGGAGAGTACCCAGAACAGGTAGAATACGTGCAAGTACCGAAAAAATGTCCCTGTGAGTATCGGAAAATAGTAGAATCCGTGCGACTATCGAAAAATGGTAGAATCCGGATGAGTACCCGGAAAAGGTAGAATCCGTGGGAGTACTGAAAACTGTCCCTGTGACTACAGGAAGATGGTAGAATCCGAGCGAGTATCGAAAAACGGTAGAATCGGGGCGGGTACCTGAAAAAAGTATAATCCGTGCGAGTATTGAAAACTGTCCCTGTGACTACAGGAAGATGGTAGAATCCGAGCGAGTATCGAAAAAGGGCAAAATCCTGGCGGGTACCCGAAAAAAGTAGAATCCATGCGAGTACCGAAAAACTATCCCTGTGAGTACTTGAAAATGGTATAATCCTTGCGAGTATCGAAAAATGGTACAATCCGGGAGAGTACCCAGAACAGGTAGAATACGTGTGAGTACCGAAAAACTGTCCCTGTGAGTACCGGAAAATAGTAGAATCCATGCGAGTATCGAAAAATGGTAGAATCTGGGTGAGTACCCGAAAAAGATAGAATCCGTGGGAGTACTAAAAACTGTCCCTGTGAGTACAGGAAGATGGTAGAATCCGAGCGCGTATCGAAAAATGGTAGAATCCGGGCGGGTACCCGAAAAAAGTAGAATCCGTGCGAGTATCGAAAAATCGTAGAATCCGTGGGAGTACTGAAAACTGTCCCTGTGAGTACAGGAAGATGGTAGAATCCGAGCGAGTATGGAAAAACTGTAGAATCCGGGCGGGTACCCGAAAAAAGTAGAATCCGTGCGAGTACCGAAAAACTGTCCCTGTGAGTACCGGAAAATGGTAGAATCCTTAGGAGTATCGAAAAATTGTACAATCCGAGAGAGTACCCGGAACAGGTAGAATACGTGCGAGTACCGAAAAACTGTTCCTGTGAATATCGGAAAATAGTAGAATCCGTGCGAGTATCGAAAAATGGTAGAATTCGGGTGAGTACCCGGAAAAGGTAGAATCCGTGGGAGTACTGAAAACTGTCCCTGTGACTGCAGGAAGATGGTAGAATCCATGCGAGTACCGAAAAACTATCCCTGTGAGTACCTGAAAATGGTAGAATCCTTGCGAGTGTCGAAAAATGGTACAATCCGGGAAAGTACCCGGAACAGGTAGAATACGTGCGAGTACCGAAAAACTGTTCCTGTGAATATCGGAAAATAGTAGAATCCGTGCGAGTATCGAAAAATGGTAGAATCCGGGTGAGTACCGAAAAAAGGTAGAATCCGTGGGAGTACTGAAAACTATCCCTGTGAGTACCGGAAGATGGTTGAATCCGAGCAAGTATCGAAAAACGGTAGAATCCGGGCGGGAAACCGAAAAAAGTAGAATCTGTCCATGTACCGAAAAACTGTCCCTGTGAGTACCTGAAAATGGTAGAATCCTTAGGAGTATGGAAAAATGGTACAATCCGAGAGAGTACCCGGAACAGCTAAAATACGTGTCAGTACCGAAAAATTGTCCCTGTGAGTATCGAAAAATAGTAGAATCCGTGCGAGTATCGAAAAATGGTAGAATCCGGGTGAGTACCCGAAATAAGGTAGAATCCGTGGGAGTACTGAAAACTGTCCCTGTGAGTGCCGGAAGATGGTAGAATCCGAGCGAGTATCAAAAAACGGTAGAATCCGGGCAGCAACCCGAAAAAAGTAGAATCCATGCGAGTCCCGAAAAACTGTCCCTGTGAGTACCGAAAAATAGTAGAATCTGTGCGAGTATCGAAAAAGGTAGAATCCGTGGGAGTACTGAAAACTGTCCCTGTGACTACAGGAAGATGGTAGAATCCGAGCGAGTATCGAAAAACGGTAGAATCCAGGCGGGTTCCTGAAAAAAGTAGAATCCGTGCATGTACCGAAAAACTGTCCCTGTGAGTACCTGAAAATGGTAGAATCCTTGCAAGTATCGAAATATGGTACAATCCGGGAGAGTACCCGAAACAGGTAAAATACGTGCAAGTACCGAAAAACTGTCCCTGTGAGTACCTGAAAATGGTAGAATCCTTAAGAGTATCGAAAAATTGTACAATCCGGGAGAGTATCCGGAACAGGTAGAATACGTGCGAGTACCGAAAAACTGTCCCTGTGAGTACCGAAAAATAGTAGAATCCGTGCGAGTATCGAAAAATGGTAGAATCCGGGTGAGTACCCAAAAAAGGTAGAATCCGTGGGAGTACTGAAAACTATCCCTGTGAGTACCGGAAGATGGTTGAATCCGAGCGTGTATCGAAAAACGGTAAAATCCTGGCGGGAACCCGAAAAAAGTAGAATCCGTAAAAGTACCGAAAAACTGTCCCTGTGAGTACCTGAAAATGGTAGAATCCTTCCGAGTATCGACAAATGGTAGAATCCGGCTGAGTACCCGGAACAGGTAGAATACGTGCGAGTACCGAAAAACTCTTCCTGTGAGTATCGGAAAATAGTAGAATCCGTGCTAGTATCGAAAACTGGTAGAATCCGGTTGAGTACCCGAAAAAGGTAGAATCAGTGAGAGTACTGAAAACTGTCCCTGTGAGTACCGGAAGATGGTAGAATCCGACCGAGTATCGAAAAACGGTAGAATCCGGCGGGTACCCGAAAAAAGTAGAATCCGTGCGAGTACCGAAAAACTTTCCCTGTGAGTACCGGAAAATGGTAGAATCCTTGCGAGTATCGAAAAATGGTACAATCCGGTAGAGTACCCGGAACAGGTAGAATACGTGCGAGTACCGAAAAACTGTCCCTGTGAGTACCGCAAAATAGTAGAATCCGTGCGAGTATCGAAAAATGGTAGAATCCGGGTGAGTACCCGAAAAGGGTAGAATCCGTGGGACTACTGAAAACTGTCCCTGTGAGTACCGGAAGATGGTTGAATCCGAGCGAGTATCGAAAAACGGTAGAATCCGGGCAGGAACCCGAAAAAAGTAGAATCCGTGCGAGTACCGAAAACCTGTCCTTGTGAGTACCGAAAAATAGTAGAATCTGTACGAGTATCGAAAAAAGGTAGAATCCGGGTGAATACCCAAAAAAGGTAGAATCCGCGGGAGTACTGAAAACTGTCCCTGTGACTACAGGAAGATGGTAGAATCCGAGTGAGTATCGAAAAACGGTAGAATCCAGGCGGGTTCCTGAAAAAAGTAGAATCCGTGCAAGTACCGAAAAATTGTCCCTGTAAGTACCTGAAAATGGTAGAATCCTTGCAAGTATCGAAAAATGGTACAATCCGGGAGAGTACCCGAAACAGGTAAAATACATGCAAGTACCGAAAAACTGTCCCTATGAGTACCTGAAAATGGTAGAATCCTTAGGAGTATCGAAAAATGGTACAATCCGAGAGAGTACCCGGAACAGGTAGAATACGTGCGAGTACCGAAAAACTGTCCCTGTGAGTACCGAAAAATAGTAGAATCCGTGCGAGTATCGAAAAATAGTAGAATCCGGGTGAGTACCCAAAAAAGGTAGAATCCGTGGGAGTACTGAAAACTATCCCTGTGAGTACCGGAAGATGGTTGAATCCGAGCGTGTATCGAAAAACGGTAGAATCCGGGCGGGAACCCGAAAAAAGTAGAATCCGTAAGAGTACCGAAAAACTGTCCCTGTGAGTACCTGAAAATGGTAGAATCCTTGCGAGTATCGACAAATGGCAGAATCCGGGTGAGTACCTGGAACAGGTAGAATACGTGCGAGTACCGAAAAACTTTCCCTCTGAGTATCGGAAAATAGTAGAATCCGTGCTAGTATCGAAAACTGGTAGAATCCGGTTGAGTACCCGAAAAAAGTAGAATCAGTGGGAGTATTGAAAACTGTCCCTGTGAGTACCGGAAGATGGCAGAATCCGACCGAGTATCGAAAAACGGTAGAATCCGGCGGGTACCCGAAAAAAGTAGAATCCGTGCGAGTACCGAAAAACTATTCCTATGAGTACCTAAAAATGGTAGAATCCTTGCGAGTATCGAAAAATGGTACAATCCGGGAGAGTACCCGGAGCAGGTAGAATACGTGCGAGTACCGAAAAACTGTCCCTGTGAGTACCTGAAAATGGTAGAATCCTTGCGAATATCGAAAAATGGTACAATTCGGGAGAGTACCCGGAACAAGTAGAATACGTGCGAGTACCGAAAAACTGTCCCTATGAGTACCGGAAAATAGTGGAATCCGTGCGAGTATCGAAAAATGGTAGAATCCTTAGGAGTATCGAAAAATGGTACAATCCGGGAGAGTATCCGGAACAGGTAGAATACGTGCGAGTACCGAAAAACTGTCCCTGTGAGTACCTAAAAATGGTAGAATCCTTAGGAGTATCGAAAAATGGAAGAATCCGGGTGAGTACCCGAAAAAGGTAGAATCCGTGGGAGTACTGAAAACTGTCCTTGTGAGTATCGGAAGATGGTAGAATCCGACCGAGTATCGACAAACGGTAGAATCCGGGCGGGTACCCGAAAAAAGTAGAATCCGTGCGAGTACCGAAAAACTGTCCCTGTGAGTACCGAAAAATGTTAGAATCCTTGCGAGTATCGAAAAATGGTACAATCCAGGAGAGTACCAGGAACAGGTAGAATACGTGCGAGTACCGAAAAATTGTCCCTGTGAGTACCGGAAAATTGTAGAATCCGTGCTAGTATCGAAAACTGGTAGAATCCGGTTGAGTACCCGAAAAAGGTAGAATCAGTGGGAGTACTGAAAACTGTCCCTGTGAGTACCGGAAGATGGTAGAATCCGACCGAGTATCGAAAAACGGTAGAATCCGGCGGGCACCCGAAAAAAGTAGAATCCGTGCGAGCACCGAAAAACTGTCCCTGTGTGTACCGGAAAATTGTAGAATCCTTGCGAGTATCGAAAAATGGTACAATCCGGGAGAGTACCCGGAACAGGTAGAATACGAGCGAGTACTGAAAAACTGTCCCTGTGAGTACCAGAAAATAGTAGAATCCGTGCGAGTATCGAAAAATGGTAGAATCCGGGTGAGTACCCAAAAAATGTAGAATCCGTGGGAGGACTGAAAACTATCCCTGTGAGTACCGGAAGATGGTTGAATCCGAGCGAGTATCGAAAAACGGTAGAATCCAGGCGGGAAACCGGAAAAAGTAGAATCCGTGCGAGTACCGAAAGACTGTCCCTGTGAGTACCTGAAAATGGTAGAATCCTTAGGAGAATCGAAAAATGGTACAATCCGGGAAAGTACCCGGAACAGGTAGAATCAGTGCGAGTATGCAAAAATGGTAGAATCCGGGTGCGTACCCGAAAATGGTAGAATCCGTGGGAGTACTGAAAACTATCCCTGTGAGTACAGGAAGATGGTAGAATCCGAGCGCGTATCGAAAAACGGTAGAATTCGGGCGGGTACCCGAAAAAAATAGAATTCATGCGAGTACCGAATAACTATCCCTGTGAGTACCTGAAAATGGTAGAATCCTTGCCAGTATCGAAAAATGGTACAATCCGGGAAAGTACCCGGAACAGGTAGAATACGTGCGAGTACCGAAAAACTGTCCCTGTGAGTACCAGAAAATAGTAGAATCCGTGCGAGTATCGAAAAATCGTAGAATCCGGGTGAGTACCCGAAAAAAGTATAATCCGTGGGAGTACTGAAAACTGTCCCTGTGACTACAGGAAGATGGTAGAATCCGAGCGAGTATTGAAAAATGGTAGAATCCGGGCGCGTACCTTAAAAAAGTAGAATCCGTTCGAGTACCGAAAAACTGTCCCTGTGAGTACCTGAAAATGGTAGAATCCTTGCGAATATCGAAAAATGGTACAATTCGGGAGAGTACCCGGAACAAGTAGAATACGTGCGAGTACCGAAAAACTGTCCCTATAAGTACCGGAAAATAGTGGAATCCGTGCGAGTATCGAAAAATGGTAGAATCCGGGTGAGTACCCGGAACAGGTAGAATACGTGCGAGTACCGAAAAATTGTCCCTGTGAGTATCGGAAAATAGTAGAATCCGTGCGAGTATCGAAAAATGGTATAATCCGGGTGAGTACCGGAAAAAGGTAGAATCCGTGGGAGTACTGAAAACTGTCCCTGTGAGTACCGGAAGATGGTAGAATCCGATGGACCATTGAAAAACAAGTAGAATCCGACATGTACTCGAAAAAAATAGAATCCGTGCGAGTACCGAAAAACTATCCCTGTGAGTACCTGAAAATGGTAGATTCCTTGCGAGTATCGAAAAATGGTAGAATCCGGGAGAGTACCCGGAACAAGTAGAATCCGTGCGAATATCGAAAAATGGTAGAATCCGGGTGAGTACCCGAAAAAGATAGAATCCGTGGGAGTACTGAAAACTGTCCCTATGAGTACAGGAAGATGGTAGAATCCGAGTGCATATCGAAAAACGGTAGAATCCGGGTGGGTACCCGAAAAAAGCAGAATCCGTGCGAGTACCGAAAAACTATGCCTGTGAGTACCTGAAAATGGTAGATTCCTTGCGAGTATCGAAAAATGGTAGAATCCGGGAGAGTACCCGGAACAGGTAGAATCCGTGCGAATATCGAAAAATGGTAGAATCCGGGTGAGTACCCGAAAAAGGTAGAATCTGTGGGAGTACTGAAAACTATCCCTGTGACTACAGGAAGATGGTAGAATCCGAGCGCGTATCGAAAAACGGTAGAATCCGGGCGGGTACCCGAAAAAAGTAGAATCCGTGCGAGTACCGAAAAACTATCCCTGTGAGTACCCGAAAATGGTAGAATCCTTGCGAGTATCGAAAAATGGTACAATTCGAGATAGTACCCGGAACAGGTAGAATACGTGCGAGTACCGAAAAACTGTCCCTGTGAGTACCGGAAAATAGTAGAATCCGTGCGAGTATCAAAAAATGGTAGAATCCGGGTGAGTACCCAAAAAGGTAGAATCCGTGGGAGTACTGAAAACTGTCCCTGTGAGTACAGGAAGATGGTAGAATCCGAGTGCGTATCGAAAAACGTTAGAATCCGGGCGGGCACCAGGAAAAAGTAGAATCCATGCGAGTACCGAAAAATTGTCGCTGTGAGTACCAGAATGGTAGAATCCTTGCGAGTATCGAAAAATGGTACAATCCGGGAGAGTACCCGGAACAAGTAGACTACGTGCGAGTACCGAAAAACTGTCCCTGTGAGTACCGAAAAATAGTAGAATCCGTGCGAGTATCGAAAAATGGTAGAATCCGGGTGAGTACCCGAAAAAGATAGAATTCGTGTGAGTACTGAAAACTGTCCCTGTGAGTACAGGAAGATGGTAGAATCCGAGTGCGTATCGAAAAACTGTAGAATCCGGGCGGGTACCCGAAAAAAGTAGAATCCCTGCGAGTACCGAAAAACTATGCCTGTGAGTACGTGAAAATGGTAGATTCCTTGCGAGTATCGAAAAATGGTACAATCCGGGAGAGTACCCGGAACATGTAGAATCCGTGCGAATATCGAAAAATGGTAGAATCCGGGTGAGTACCCGAAAAAGGTAGAATCCGTGGGAGTACTGAAAACTGTCCCTGTGAGTACCGGAAGATGGTAGAATCCGAGCGAGTATCGAAAAACGATAGAATCCGGGCGGGTACCCGAAAAAAGTAGAATCCGTGCGAGTACCGAAAAACTGTCCCTATGAGTACCGGAAAATGGTAGAATCCTTGCGAGTATCGAAAAATTGTACAATCCGGGAGAGTACCCGGAATAGGTAGAATACGTGCGAATACCGAAAAACTGTCCCTGCGAGTATCGAAAAATGGTAGAATCCAGGTGAGTACCCGAAAAAGGTAGAATCCGTGGGAGTACTGAAAACTATCCCTGTGAGTACCGGAAGATGGTTCAATCCGAGCGTGTATCGAAAAACGGTAGAATCCGGGCGGGTAACTGAAAAAAGTAGAATTCGTGCGAGTATCGAAAAACAGTCCCTGTGAGTATCGGAAAATAGTACAATCCGTTCGAGTATCGAAAAATGGTATAAACCGGGTGAGTACCCGAAAAAGGTAGAATCCGTGGGAGTACTGAAAACTGTCCCTGCGAGTACCGGAAAATGGTAGAATCCGAGCGAGTATCGAAAAACGGTAGAATCCGGGCGGGTACCCGAAAAAAGTAGAATCCGTGCGAGTACCGAAAAACTGTCCCTGTGAGAACCGAAAAATGGTAGAATCCTTACGAGTATCGAAAAATGGTACAATCCGGGAGAGTACCCGGAACAGGTAGAATACGTGCGAGTATCGAAAAATGGTAGAATCCAGGCGAGTACCCGAAAAAGATAGAATCCGTGGGACTACAGAAAACTGTCCCTGTGAGTACCGGAAGATGGTAGAATCCATGCGAGTATCGAAAAACGGTAGAATCCGGGCGGGTACCTGAAAAAAGTTGAATTCGTGCGAGTACTAAAAAACTGTCCATGTGAGTACCTGAAAATGGTAGAATCCTTGCGACTATCGAAAAACGGTACAATCCGGGAGAGTACCCGGAACAGGTAGAATACGTGCGAGTACTGGAAAACTGTCCATGCGAGTAATGGAAAATAGTAGATACCGTGCGAGTATCGAAAAATGGTAGAATCCGGGTGAGTACCCGAAAAAGGTAGAATCCGTGGGAGTACTGAAAATTGTCCCTGTGAGTACCGGAAGATGGTAGAATCCGAGCGAGTATCGAAAAACGATAGAATCCGGGCGGGTACCCGAAAAAAGTAGAATCCGTGCGAGTACCGAAAAACTGTCCCTGTGAGTACCTGAAAATGGTAGAATCCTTAGGAGTATCGAAAAAGGGTACAATCCGGGAGAGTACCCGGAACAGGTAGAATACGTGCGAGTACCGAGAAAATGTTCTTGTGAGTGCCGAAAAATGGTAGAATCCTTAGGAGTATCGAAAAATGGTACAATTCGGGAGAGTACCCGGAACAGGTAGAATACGTGCGAGTACCGAAAAACTGTCCTTATAAGTACCGAAAAATAGTAGAATTCATAGGAGTACAGAAAACTGTCCCTGTGAGTACCGGAAGATGGTAGGATCCGGGTGAGTATCGAAAAATGGTAGAATCCGGGCGGGTACCCGAAAAAAGTAGAATTCGTGCGAGTACCGAAAAACTGTCCCTGTGAGTACCTGAAAATGGTAGAATCCTTAGGAGTATCGAAAAATGGTACAATCCGAGACAGTACCCGGAACAGGTGGAATACGTGCTAGTACCGAAAAACTGTCCCTGTGAGTACCGAAAAATAGTAGAATCCGTGCGAGTATCGAAAAATGGTAGAATCCGGGCGAGTACCCGAAAAAGATAGAATCCGTGGGACTACTGAAAACTGTCCCTGTGAGTACCGGAAGATGGTAGAATCCATGCGAGTATCGAAAAACGGTAGAATCCGGGCGGGTGCCCGAAAAAAGTAGAATCCGTGCGAGTACCGAAAAACTCTCCCGGTGAGTACCTGAAAATGGTAGAATCCTTAGGAGTATCGAAAAATGGTACAATC
>JAAKHE010001456.1:41947-57852 GCA_011039315.1 Vitis labrusca
AGTACTTAATTTGCACAGTGTATTATAGTTTCTTATATTTTATATAAAGCTAAATAAAGAAGAAAACAATATATTTGCATTGGAATGAAGTTCAGATAATGATTAAACAAAAAAACTAAAGAAAAAAACTAAGACAAAACCTAGAATGGCATCCCAGGGAAGAGAAACCAAAGGAACAAACGACTAGGCTTAGATAGAACATATCATGACGTTAGAATGATGAGAAACCAAAGGAACAAAAAATAATATCACATAGAACCTACAATGGTGTCCCAATGATAAAAAATCAAATAAACAAAATATTAAGTTTAGATAAAACCTAAGATGGTGTCAAAATAATCAGAAACGGGAGGAACAAAGAATTAACATAAATAGAACTTGGGATGGTGTCCAAACGATGAGAACCAAAGGATCATATCCCAATGATTAGTTACAAATGGAAAAAAGGAATGAGCTTAGATAGAACCTAGAAAGCTGTCCCAAGGATGAAAAACAAGTGGAACAAACAAATGAACTTAGATAAAACCTAGATGGCAATCCAATGATAGAAAACAAAAGGGATGAAAAATAAACATAGACAAAACCTAGGATGGTGTCCAAACGATGAGAAATTAAAGGAACAAACAATTAAGCTTAGATAGGGCCTAGGGGGCATCCCAAAGATGACAAACCAAAGGAAAGAATGAATGACCTTAGAAAGAAGCTACAATGTCGTCCCAAAGATGAGAAACCAAAGGGATAAAGAATAAACTTCCATAAAAACTAGGTGGTGTCCAAACGATGAGAAACCAAAGGATCATGTCCCAATGATTAGTTACAAATGGAAAAAAGGAATGAGTTTAAATAGAACCTAGAAAGCTGTCCCAATGATGAAAAACAAGTGGAACAAACAAATGAACTTAGATAATACCTAGATGGCGTTCGAATGATAAGAAACAAAAGGGATGAAGAACTAACATAGATAAAACCAAGGATGGTGTCCAAACGATGAGAAAATAAATGAACAAACAATTAAGCTTAGATAGGGCCTAGGGGGCGTCCCAATGATGACAAACGAAAGAAAAGAATGAATGACCTTAGAAAAAACCTATGATGTCGTCCCCAATATGAGAAACCAAAGGGAGAAAGAATAAACTTCCATAAAACCTAGATGGTGTCAAAACGATGAGAAACCAAAGGATCATGTCCCAATGATTAGTTACAAATGGAAAAAAGGAATGAGCTTTGATAGAACCTAGAAAGTTGTCCCAATGATGAAAAAAAATGAACTTAAATAATACCTAGATGGTGTTCGAACGATAGGAAACAAAAGGGATGAAGAATTAACATAGATAAAACCTAGGATGGTGTCCAAACGATGAGAAATTAAAGGAACAAACAATTCAGCTTAGATAGGGCCTTAGGGGCGACCCAATGATGACAAACGAAAGAAAAGAATGAATGACCTTAGAAAAAACCTATGATGTCGTCCCCAATATGAGAAACCAAAGGGAGAAAGAATAAACTTCCATAAAACTTAGATGGTGTCCAACCGATGAGAAACCAAAGGATCATGTCCCAATGACTAGTTATTAATGGAAAAAACGGAATGAGCTTCGATAGAACCTAGAAACCTGTCCCAATGATGAAAAAATGGTGGAACAAAAAAATGAACTTAGATAAAACCTAGATGGCGTTCCAATGATAGTAAACAAAAGGAATGAAGAATAAACATAGATAGAACCTAGGATGGTGTCCAAACGACGAGAAATTAAAGGAAAAAACAATTAACCTTAGATAGGGCCTAGGGGGCATCCCAATGATGACAAACCCCAGGAAAGAATGAATGACCTTAGATAGAACCTATGATGTCGTCCCAAAGATGAGAAACCAAAGGGAGAAAGAATAAACTAGATGGTGTCCAAACAATGAGAAACCTAAGGGAGAAAGAATAAACTTGCATAAAACCTTGATGGTGTCCAACCGATGAGAAACCAAAGCATCAAATGATTAGTTACAAATGGCAAAACGGAATGAGCTTAGATAGAACCTAGAAAGCTGTCCCAATGATTGAAAACAAGTGGAACAAACAAATGAACTTAGATAAAACCTAGATGGCATTCCAATGATATGAAACAAAAAGGATGAAGAATAAACATAGAGAGAACCTAGGATGGTGTCCAAACGATGAGAAATTAAAGGAACAAACAATTAAGCTTAGATAGGGCCTAGGGGGCATCCCAATGATGACAAACCGAAGGAAAGAATGAATGACCTTAGAAAGAAGCTATGATGTCGTCCCAAAGATGAGAAACCATAGGGAGAAGGAATAAACTTCCATAAAACCTAGATGGTGTCCAAACGATGAGAATCCAGAGGATCATGTCCCAACGATTAGTTACAAATGGAAAAAATGAATGAGCTTAGATAGAACCTAGAAAGCTGTCAAATGACGAAAAACGAGTAGAACAAATAAATGATCTTCGATACAATCTAGATGGTGTTCCAATGATACGAAACAAAAGGGATGAAGAATAAACATAGAACCTAGGATGGTGTCTAAACGATGAGAAATTAAAGGAACAAATAATTAAGCTTAGAAAGGGCCTAGGGGGCGTCCCAATGAAGACAAACCAAAGGAAAGAATTAATGACCTTAGATAGAACCTACGATGTCGTCCCAAAGATGAGAAATCGAAGGGAGAAAGAATAAACTTCTATCAAACCTAGATGGTGTCCAACCAATGGTTCGTGTCCCAATGATTAGTTACAAATGGAAAAATGGAATGAGCATAGATAGAACCTAGAAAGTTGTCCCAATGATGAAAAACGAGTGGAAGGGACAAATGAACTTAGATTAAACCTAGAATGCATTCCAATGGTAGGAAACAAAAGGGATGAAGAATAAACATACGCAGAACCTAGGATGGTGTCTAAACGAAGATAAATTAAAGGAACAAAAAATTAAGCTTAGATAGGGCCTAGGGGCGTCCCAATGATGACAAACCAAAGTAAAGAATGCCTGACATTAGAAAGAACCTACGATGTCGTCCCAAAATGAGAAACCAAATGGAGAAAGAATAAACTTCCATAAAACCTAGATGGTGTCCAAACAATGAGAAACCAAAGGATCATGTCCCAAATGGAAAAATGGAATGAGCATAGATAGAACCTAGAAAGCTGTCCCAATGACGAAAAACGAGTATAAAACCTAAATGAACTTAGATAAATTCTAGATGGCGTTGCAATGATAGGAAACCAAAGGGATGAAGAATAAACATAGATAGAACCTAGTATGGTGTCTAAACGATGGGAAATTATAATAACAAATAATTAAGCTTAGATAGAGCCCAAGGGGTAAGCCAATGATGAAAAACCAAAGGAAAGAATGAATGACCTCATATAGAACCTACGATGTCGTCCCAAAGATGAGAAACCAATGGCAGAAAGAATAAACTTCCATCAGAACTAGATGGTGTCCAACCAGTGAGAAACCAAAGGTTCGTATCTTAATGATTAGTTAAAAATGGAAAAAAAGAATGAGCTTAGATAGAACCTAGAAAGCTGTCCCAATGACGAAAAACGAGTAGAACAAATAAATGAACTTAGGTAAAATCTATATGGTGTTCCAATGATAGGGAACCAAAAGGGATGAGAAATTAAAGGAACAAACAATTAAGCTTAGATAGCGCCTAGGGGGCATCCCCATGATGACAAACCAAAGTAAAGAATGAATGACCTTAGAAAGAACCTACGATGTCCTCCAAAAATGAGAAACGAAATTGAGAAAGAATAAACATCCATCAAACCTAGATGGTGTCCAAACGACGAGAAACCAAAGGATCATGTCCCAATGATTAGTTACAAATGGAAAAAAGGAATGAGCGTAGATAGAACCTAGAAAGTTGTCCCAATGACAAAAAACAAGTAGAACAAATAAATGAACTTAGATAAAATATACATGGCGTTGCAATAATAGGAAACAAAAGGGATGAAGAATAATCAATGATAGAACCTAGTATGGTGTCTAAACGATGAGAAATTAAAGGAACAAACAATTAAGCTTAGATAGGGCGTAAGGGGTGTGGATATCATAACAAACCGAAGGAAAGAATGAATGACCTTAGATAGAACCTACGATGTCGTCCCAAAGATGAGAAACCAAAGGGAGAAAGAATAAACTTCCATAAAACCTAGAAGGTGTCCAAATGATGAGAAACCAAAGGATCATGTCCTAATGATTTGTTGCGAATGGAAAAAAGGAAAGAGCTTAGATTGAACCAAGAAAGCTGTCCCAACGACGAAAAACGAGTTGAAAACCTAAATGAACTTAGATAAAATCTAGATGGCGTTCCAATGATAGGAAACAAAAGGGATGAAGTATAAACATACGCAAAACCTAGTATGGTGTCTAAACGATGAGAAAGTAAATGAACAAATAATTAATCTTAGATAGGGCCTAAGGGGCATGCCAATTATGACAAACCGAAGGAAAGAATGAATGACCCTAGATAGAACCTACGATGTTGTCCCCAAGATGAGAAACAAAAGCGAGAAAGAATAAACTTCCATTAAACCTAGATGGTGAACAACCAGTGAGAAACCAAAGGTTCATGTTCCAATGAATAGTTAGAAATGGAAAAATGGAATGAGCATAGATAGAACCTTGAAAGGTGTCCCAATGATGAAAAACAAGTGGAATAAACAAATGAACTTAGATTAAACCTAGGCGGTTTTCCATTGATAGGAAACAAAAGGGGTGAAGTATAAACATACGCAGAACCTAGGATGGTGTCTAAACTGTGAGAAATTATAGAAACAAAGAATTAAGCTTAGATAGCCCCTAGGGGGCGTCCCCATGATGACAAACATTAGTAAAGAATTAATGACCTTAGATAGAACCTACAATGTCGTCCAAAAATGAGAAACAAAATTGAGAAAGAATAAACATCCATCAAGCCTAGATGGTGTCCAAACAATGAGAAACCAAAGGATCATGTTCCAATGATTAGTTAAAAATGGAAAAAAGGAATGAGCTTAGATAGAACCTAGAAAGCTGTACCAATGACGAAAAACAAGTTGAACAAATAAATGAACTTAGATAAAATCTAGATGGCGTTCCAATGATAGGAAAAAAAAATGGATGAAGAATAAACATAGAAAGAACCTAGGACGGTGTCTAAACGATGAGAAATTAAAGGAACAAACAACAAAGCTTAGATAGGGCTACGGGGCGTCCCAATGATGACAAACCTAAGTAAAGAACGAATGAACTTAGAAAGAATCTACGATGTCGTCCCAAAATGAGAAACCAAATGCTGAAAAAATAAACTTCCATCAAACCTTGATAGTGTCCAAACGATGTGAAACCAAAGGATCATGTCCCAATGATTAGTTACAAATGGAAAAAAGGATCGAGCTTAGACAGAACCTAGAAAGCTGTCCCAATGACGAAAAACGAGTCGAACAAATAAATGAACTTAGATAAAATCTAGATGGCGTTCCAATGATAGGAAACAAAATTGATGAAGAATAAACATAGACAAAAACTAGGGTGGTGTCTAAACTATGAGAAATTAAAGGAACAAACAATAAAGCATAGATACGGCCTACGTGGCGTCCCAATGATGACAAACCTAAGTAAAGAACGAATGACCTTAGACAGAACCTACGATGTCATCCCAAAGTGAGAAACCAAATGGAGAAAGAATAAACATCCATCAAACCTAGATGGTGTCCAAACGATGAGAAACCAAAGGATCATGTCCCAATGATTAGTTACAAATGGAAAAAGGAAATGAGCTTAGATAGAACCTAGAAAGCTGTCCCAATGACGAAAAAGGAGTCGAACAAATAAATGAACTTAGATAAAATCTAGATGGTGTTCAAATAATAAGATACAAAAGGGATGAAGAATAAACATAGCACCTAGTATGGTGTCTAAACGATGAGAAATTAAAGGAACAAAGAATTCAGCTTAGATAGGGCCTAAGGGGTGTGCCAATCATGACAAACCGCAGGAAAGAATGAATGACCTTAGATAGAACCTACGATGTCGTCCCAAAGATGAGAAATCAAAGGGAGAAAGACCAAACATCCATAAAACCTATATGGTGTCCAAACGATGACAAATTCAAGGAACAAACAATTAAGCTTAGATATCACCTAGGGGGCGTCCCACTGATGACAAACCAAAGTAAAGAATGAATGACCTTAGAAAGAACCTACGATGTCGTCCCAAAATGAGACACCAAATGGACAAAGAATAAACTTCCATGAAACCTAGATGGTTTCCAAATGATGAGAAACCAAAGGATCATGACCCAATGATTAGTCACAAATCGATAAAAGGAATGAGCTTAGATAGAACCAAGAAAGCTGTCCGAATGATGAAAAACGAATCGAACAAACAAATGAACTTAGATTAAACCTAGATAGTGTTCCAGTGATAGCAAAATAAAGGGATGAAGAATAAACATAGACAAAACCTAGGATGGTGTTTAACAGTGTGAAATTAAAGGAAAAAACTATGAAGCATAGATAGGGTCTAATGGGCGTCCCAATGACGAAAAACGAGTAGAACAAATAAATGATCTTCGATAAAACCTAGATGGCGTTCCAATGATAGGAAAGAAAAGGGATGAAGAATAAGCATAGATAGAACCTAGTATGGTGTCTAAACTGTGAGAAATTAAAGGAACAAACAATTAAGCTAGATAGGGCCTAATGGACATCCCAATGATGACAAACAAAAGTAAAGAATGAATGACCTTAAAAAGAACCTACGATGTCGTCCAAAAATAGGAAACTAAATAGAGAAAGAATAAACTTCCGTCAAAGGGATGGTGTCGAAACGATGAGACTCCAAAGGTTCATGTCCCAATGATTAGTTACAAATGGAGAAAAGCAATGAGCATAGATAGGGCCTGAAGGTGATGCCAATGATAACAAATCAAAGGAAATAATGAATGTCCTTACAAGCTACAATGTCGTCCCAAAGATGAGAAACCAAAGGAAGAAAGAATAAACTTCCATCAAACCTAGATGGTGTCCAACCAGTGAGAAACATAAGGTTCATGTCCCAATGATTTTTTGCAAATGGAAAAAAAGGAATGATCATAGATAGAACCTAGAAAGCTGTCACAATGATGAAAAACGAGTGGAACAGACAAATGAACATAGATTAAACCTAGATGGTATTCCAATCATAGGAAACAAAATGGATGAAGTATAAACATAGAAAGAACCTAGGACGGTGAATAAATGATGAGAAATTAAAGGAACAGACAATTAAGCTTAGATATGGCCTAGGGGGCGTCCCCATGATGACAAACCAAAGTAAAGAATGAATGACCTTAGAAAGAACCTACGATTTCGTCCAAAAATGAGAAGCGAAATTGAGAAAGAATAAGCATCCATCAAACCTAGATGGTGTCCAAACGATGAGAAAGCAAAGGATCATGTCCCAATGATTAGTTACAAATGGAAAAAAAGGAATGAGCTTAGATAGAACCTAGAAAGCTGTCCCAAAGACGAAAAACGAGTCGAAAAAATAAATGAACTGAGATAAAATCTAGATGGCATTCCAATGATAGGAAACAAAATGGATGAATAATAAACATAGACAGAAGCTAGGATGGTGTCTAAACGATGCGAAATTAAAGGAACAAACTATCAAGCTTAAATAGGGCCTACGGGGCGTCCCAATGATGACAAACCTTAACTAAAGAAAGAGTGACCTTAGAAAGAACCTACGATCTCATCCCAAAATGAGAAACCAAATGGAGAAAGAATAATCATCCATCAAACCTAGATGGTGTCCAAACGATGAGAAACCAAAGGATCATGTCCCAATGATTAGTTACAAATGGAAAAAAGAAATGAGCTTAGATAGAACCTAGAAAGCTGTCCCAATTACGAAAAAGGAGTCGAACAAATAAATGAACTTTGATAAAATCTAGATGGTGTTCCAATGATAAGATACAAAAGGGATGAAGAATAAACATGGATAGAACCTAGTATGGTGTCTAAACGATGAGAAATTAAAGGAACAAATAATTCAGCTTAGAAATGGCCTAAGGGGCGTGCCAATGATGACAAACTGCAAAAAGGAATGAATGACCTTAGATAGAACCAACGATGTTGTCCCAAAGATGAGAAACCAAAGAGAGAAAGACTAAACTTCCATAAAACCTAGATGGTATCCAAACGATCAGAAATTCAAGGATCATGTCCCAATGATTAGTCATAACTGCAAAAAAGGAATGAGCTTAGATAGAACAAAGAAAGCTGTCCCAATGATGAAAAACGAGTCGAACAAAAAAATGAACTTACATTAAAACTAGATGGTGTTCCAATGATAGCAAATAAAAGGGATGAAGAATAAACATAGACAGAACCTAGGATGGTGTTTAACGGTGAGAAATTAAAGGAAAAAACTATTAAGCATAGATAGGGCCTAATGGGCGTCCCAATGACGAAAAACGAGTAGAACAAATAAATGATCTTCGATAAAACCTAGATGGCGTTCCAATGATAGGAAACAAAAGGGATGAAGAATAAACATAGATAGAACCTAGTATGGTGTCTAAACGGTGAGAAATTAAAGGAACAAACACTTAAAATTAGATAGGGCCTAATGGGCGTCCCAATGATGACAAACAAAAGTAAAGAATGAATGACCTTAGAAAGAATAAACTTCCATCAAAGGGATGGTGTCGAAACAATGAGACTCCAAAGGTTCATGTCCCAATGATTAGTTACAAATTGAAAAAAGAAATGGGCTTAGATAGGGCCTAAAGGTCATGCCAATGATGACAAATCAAAGGAAAGAATGAATGAGGTTACATAGACCCTAGAAAGCTGTCCCAATGACGAAAAACGAGTAGAACAAATAAATGAATTTAGATAAAATGTAGATGGCGTTCCAATGATAGAAAACAACAACGATGAAGAATAAACATAGATAGAACCTAGTATGCTATCTAAACGATGAGAAATTAAAGGAACGAATAATTAAGTATTGATACGGCCCAAGGGGGGTGCCATTTATGACAAACCAAAGGAAAGAATGAATGACCTTAGATAGAACCTACGATGTCGTCCCAAAGATGAGAAACCAAAGGGAGAAAGAATAAACTTCCATCAAACCTAGATGGTTTCCAACCAGTGAGAAACCAAAGGATCATGTCCCAATGATTAGTTCCAAATGGAAAAATGGAATGAGCTTAGATAGAACCTAGAAAGTTGTCCCAATGATGAAAAACGAGTGGAACAAAGAAATGAACTTAGATAAAGCCAAGACCACGTTCCAATCATAGGAAACTAAAGGGATAAAGAATAAACATTGATAGAACCTAATATAGTTTCTAAACGATCAGAAATTAAAGGAACAAACAATTAAACTTAGATAGGGCTTGTGGGCGTTCCAATGATGACAAACCAAAGTAAAGAATAACTGACCTTAGAAGGAACCTACGGTGTCATCCCAAATATGAGAATTCAAATGGAGAAAGAATAAACTTCCATAAAATCTGGATAGTTTCCAAACAATTATAAACCAAAGGATCGTGTCCCAAAGATTAGTCACAAATAGAAAAAGGAATGAGATAGATAGAACCTAGAAAGCTGTCCCAATGATGAAAAACGAGTGTAACAAAGAAATGAATTTAGATAAAGCCTAGACCGCGTTCCAATAATAAGAATAAACATAGATAGAACCTATGATGCTGTCTAAACGGTGAGAAATTAAAGGAACATACAATTAAGCTCAGATAGGGACTACGGGGCGTCCCAATGATGACAGACCAAACTAAAGAATGAATGACCTTACAAGGAAGCTACGATGTCGTACCAAAGATGAGAAACAAAAGGGAGAAAGAATAAACTTCCATTAAACCTAGATGGTGTCCAAAAGTTGAGAAACCAAAGGATCGTGTCCCAACGATTAGTTACAAATGGAAAAAAGGAATGAGCATAGATAGAACCTAGAAAGCTGTCCCAATGAGGAAAAACGAGTGGAACAAACAAGTGAACTTACATTAAACCTAGATTGTGTTCCAAATATAGCAAACAAAGGGATGAAGAATCAACATAGACAGAACCTAGGATGGTGTCTAAACGATGAGAAATTATAGGAACATACAATTAAGCTTAGATAGGTTCTACGGGGCATCCCAATGATGACAAACCAAACTAAAGAATGAATGACCTTAGAAAGAAGCCATGATGTCGTCCGAAAGATGACAAATCAAATGGAGAAAGAATAAACTTCCATCAAACCTAGATGGTGTCCAAACTGTGAGAAACCAAAGGTTCGTGTCCCAATGGGTAGTTACGAATGCAAAAAATGAATAAGCATAGATAGAACCCAGAATGTTGTCCCAATGATGAAAACCGAGTGGAACAAAAAATGAACTGAACTAAAATTTAGATGGTGTCTAAATGATGAGAAATTATAGAACCTAGGATGGTGTCTAAACGATGAGAAATTATAGGAAGAAATAATTAAGCTCAGATAGGGCCGAAGGAAAGAATGAATCACCTGAGATAGAACCTACAATGTCATCCCAAAGATGTGAAACCAAAGGGAGACAGAATAAACTTCCATTAAACCTAGATTCTGTCCAAACAATGAGAAACCAAATGTTACATGTCCCAATGATTAGTTACAAATGGAAAAAAGGAATGACCTTAGAAAGAACCTAGAATGTTGTCCCACTGATGAAAAACGAGAGGAACTTAGATAAATCTTTGATCGCGTTCAATTAAAAGGAACCAAAAGGGATGAAGAATAAACAAAGATAGAACCTAGGATAGTGTCTAAACGATGAGAAGTTAAAGGAACAAAAAATTATGCTTAGATAGGGCCTACGGGGCGTCCCAATGATGACAAACCAAAGGAAAGAATGAATGACCTTAGAAAGAAGCTACGATGTCGTCCCAAAGAAGAGAAACCAAAGGGAGAAAGAATAAACTTCCACCAAAACCTAGATGGTGTCCAAACAGTGAGAAACAAAAGGTTCATGTCCCAATGATTAGTTCCAAATGGAAAAATGGAATGAGCTTAGATAGAACCTAGAAAGTTGTCCCCATGATGAAAAACGAGTGTAACAAACCAATGAACTTAGATAAAACCTAGATCGTGTTCTAATGATTGCAAACAAAAGGGATTAAGAATAAACATAGATAGAACCTAGGTCAGTGTCCAAACAATGAGAAATTAAAGAAACTAACAATTAAGCTTAGATAGGGCCTAGGGGGCGTCCCAATGAGGACAAACCAAAGGAAAGAATGAATGACCTTAGTCTAACCTACGATGTCGTCCCAAAGAAGAGAAAGCAAATGGGGACAGAATAAACTTCCATAAAATCCAGATTGTGTCCAAACGATTAGAAACCAAAGGATCATGTCCCAATGATCTACACATGGAAAAATGGAATGTGCATAGATAGAACCTAGAATGTTGTACCAATGAAGAAAAACGTGTGCAACAAACAAATGAACTTATATAAAACCAAGACTGCGTTCCAATGATGGGAAACAAAAGGAATGAAGAATAAACATAGATAGAACCTTGGATAGTGTCCAAACGATGAGAAAAGCAAAGGATAATGTCCCAATGATTAGTTACAAATAGAAAAATGGAATGAGCATATATAGAACCTAGAAAGCTGTCCTAATGATGAAAAACGAGTGGAAAAAAAAAATGAACTTAGATAAAACCTAGAACGCGTTCCAATGATAGGAAACAAAAGGGATAAAGAATAAACATAGATAGAACCTAGGATAGTGTGTAAACAATGAGAAATTAAAGGAACAAACAATTAAGCTTAGATAGGGCCTAGGGGGCGGCGGAATGATGACAAACCAAAGAAAAGAATGAATCACCTTAGAAAGAACCTACGATGTCGTCCCAAAATGAGAAACCAAATGGAGAAAGAATAAACTTCCATCAAACCAAGATGGTGTCCAATCGATGAGAAACAAAAGGCAAAAGTACCAATGAGAAGTTACAAATGCAAAAAATGAATGACCTTAGATAGAACCCAGAATGTTGTCCCAATAATGAAAAACGAGCGGAACAAACAAATGAACTTAGATAAAACCTAGATCGCGCTCCAATGATAGGAAACAAAAGGGATGTTGAATAAATATAGATAGAACCTAGGAGGGTGTCCAAATGATGAGAAATTAAAAAACAAATAAATAGGCTTAGATAGGGCCTGGAGGGTTTGCCAATGATGACAAACTAAAGAAAAGAATGAATGATCTTAAATACAACCTACAATTTCGTCCCAAAGAAGAGAAACCAAATGGGGAGAAAATAAACTTCCATAAAATTTAGATGGTATCCAAACGATGAGAAACCAAAGGATCATGTCCCGATGATTGGTTTCAAATGGAAAAAAGGAATCAGCTTGGATAGAACCTAGAAAGTTGTCCCAATGATGAAAAACGAGTGGAACAAAGAAATGAACTTAGATAAAACCAAGATGGTGTTCCAATCATAGGAAACAAAAGGGATGATGAATAAACATAGATAGAACCTAGGATGTTGTCCAAATGATGAGAAATTAAAGTAACAATTAATAAAGCTTAGATAGGGCCTAGGGGGCGTCCCAATGATGACAAACCAAAGGAAAGAATGAATGACCTTAGTCTAAGCTACGATGTCTTCCCAAAGTAGAGAAACAAAATGGGGACAGAATAAACTTCCATAAAATCTAGATGGTGTCCAAACGATGACAAACCAAAGGATCATGTCCCAATGATTAGTTACAAATGGAAAAAAGGAATGAGGTTAGATAGAACCTAGATCGCATTCCAATGATAGGAAACAAAAGGGATGAAGAATAAACATAGATAGAACATAGGGTGGTGTCAAATGGATGAGAAACTAAAGAAACAAATAATTAAACATAGATCGGGCCTAGGGGGCGTCCCAATGATGAAAAACCAAATGAAAGAATGGATGACCTTAGATAGAACCTAAGATGTCGTCCCAAAGATGAGAAACCAAATGGAGAAAGAATAAACTTCCATCAAACATAGATGGTGTCCAACCAGTGCAAAACCAAAGATTCGTGTCCCAATGATTAGTTAAAAATGGAAAAATGGAATGAGCGTAGATAGAACCTAGAAAGCCGCCCCAATGATGAAAAACAAGTAGATCAAACGAATGAACTTAGATAAAACCTATATCGCGTTCTAATAATAGGAAACAAAAGGGATGAAGAATAAACATAGATAGACCCTAGGATGGTGTATAAACGATGAGAAATTAAAGGAACAAAAACCTAAGCTTAGATAGGGCCTAGGGGGCGTCCCAATGACAAACCATAGTTAAGAATGAATCACCTTAGAAAGAACCTAAGATGTTGTCCCAAAATGAGAAACCAAATGGAAAAAGAATAAATTTCCATCAAACCTAGATGGTTGCCAAACGACGAGAAACCAATGGCAAAAGTCCCAATGAGTAGATACAAATGCAAGAAAGGACTGAACTTTGATAGAACCCAGATTGCTGTCCCAATGATGAAAAACGAGTGGAACAAACAAATGAAGTTAGATAAAACCTAGATCGCGTTCCAATGATAGGAAACAAAAGGGATGAATAATAAACATAGAACCTAGGACGGTGTCCAAACGATGATAAATTAAACAAATAAATAATTAAACTTAGATACGGCGTAGGGGGCATGCCAATGATGACAAACCAAGGGAAAGAATGAATCACCGTAGAAAGAACCTATGATGTTGTCCCAAAAATGAGAAACCAAAGAGAGAAAGAATAAACTTCCATAAAACCTACATGGTGTCCAAACGATGAGAAACCAAAGGATCATGTCCCAATGATTAGTTACAAATGGAAAAAAGCATTCAGCTTAGATAGAACCTAGAAAGCTGTCCCAATGAAAAAAAAAACGAGTGGAACAAAGAAATGAACTTAGATTAAACCTAGATTGCGTTCCAATGATTGAAAACAAAAGGGATGAAGAATTAACATAGATAAAACCTAGGATGGTGTCCATCAATGAACCATCTCTCATCGTACATACCATAAATTTCATTTCGGCCAAATGTTCCTATCAATTCTTTGAAATCCAAGGTGAAGTTTCCATAATTCGGCCAAATGTTTATACATTGGGTATGATTGGATTGTTTGTGCTAGGCGTTTTGTTATTTCAATATGACTTCAAATTAATTCATAGATTATTCCTCGGTCAGAGTACTTAATTTGCACAGTGTATTATAGTTTCTTATATTTTATAAAATGCTAAATAAAGAAGAAAACAATATATTTGAATGGGAATGAAGTTCAGATAATGATTAAACAAAAAAACTAAAGACAAAACCTAGAATGACATCCCAGGGAAGAGAAACCAAAGGAACAAACGACTAGGCTTAGATAGAACTTATCATGACGTTAGAATGATGACAAACCAAAGGAACAAAAAATAATGTCACATAGAACCTACAATGGTGTCCCAATGATAAAAAATCCAAGAAACAAAATATTAAGTTTAGATAAAACCTAAGATGGTGTCAAAATAATCAGAAACGGGAGGAACAAAGAATAAACTTATATAGAACCTGGGATGGTGTCCAAACGATGAAAAACCAAAGGACCATGTCCCAATGATTAGTTACAAATGGAAAAAAGCAATGAGCTTAGATAGAACCTAGAAAGTTGTACCAATGATGAAAAACAAGTGCAACAAACAAAAGAACTTAGATAAAACCTAGATTGCATTCCAATGATAGGAAACAAAAGGGATGAAGAATAAACATAGATAGAACCTAGGATGGTGTCCAAACAACAATAAATTAAAGGACAAAACAATTAACCTTAGATAGGGCCTAGGGGGCGTCCGAATGATGACAAACCCAAGGAAAGAATGAATGACCTTAGATAGAACCTATGATGTCGTCCCCAAGATGAGAAACCAAAGAGAGAAAGAATAAACTAGATGGTGTCCAAACGATGAGAAACCAAAGGAATGTCCCAATGATGAAAAACGAGTGGAATAACCAAATGAAATTAGATAAAACCTAGATGACGTTCCAATGATAGGAAACAAAAGGGATGAAGAATAAACATAGATAGAACCTAGGATGGTGTCCAACCGATGAGAAATTCAAGGAACAAACAATTAAGCTTAGATAAGCCCTAGGGGGAATCCCAATGATTACAAGCCCAAGGAAAGAATGAATGACCTTAGAAAGAAGCTACGATGTGGTCCCAAAGATGAGTAACCAAAGGGAGAAAGAATAAACTTCCATAAAACATAGGTGGTGTCCAAACGATGAGAAACCAAAGGATCATGTCCCAAGGATTAGTTACAACTGGAAAAATGCATTAAGCTTAGATAGAACCAACAAAGCTGTCCCAATAATGAAAAACGAGTGGAACAAAAAAATGAACTTCGATAAAACCTAGATCGCGTTCCAATGATAGGAAAAAAAAGGGATGATGAATAAACATAGTTAGAACCTAGGATGGTGTCCAAACGACGAGAAATTAAAGGAACGAAAGTTTAAGCTTAGATAGGGCCTAGGAGGCATCCCAATGATGACAAACCAAAGGAAAGAATGAATGACCTTAGAAAGAAGCTACAATGTCGTCCCAAAGATGAGAACCCAAAGGGAGAAAGAATAAACTTCCATAAAACCTAGGTGGTGTCCAAACGATGAGAAACCAAAGGATCATGTCCCAATGATTAGTTACAAATGGAAAAAAGGTATGAGCTTAGATAGAACCTAGAAAGCTGTCCAATGATGAAAAACAAGTGGAACAAAGAAATGAACTTAGATAAAACCTAGAACGCGTTCCAATTACAGGAAACAAAAGGGAAGAATGATAAACATATATGAAACCTAGGATGGTGCCAAAACGATGAGAAATTAAAGAAACAAAAAATTAAG
>JAAKHE010001457.1:0-24810 GCA_011039315.1 Vitis labrusca
TGGGTACGCACACAGATTGTACCCTCTTTCGATACTCGTCCGGACACTTTTCCGGTACTCGCACGGATTCTACCTTTTCCCGGTACTCGCCCAGATGCTACCATTTTTAGGTACTCAAACAGATTGTACCCTCTTCCGATACTCGTCCGGACACTTTATCGGTACTCGTACGGATCTATCTTTTCCCTTTACTCGCCCGGATTCTACCATCTTTCGGTACGCACACAGATTGTACCCTCTTTCGATACTCGTCCGGACACTTTTTCGGTACTCGCACGGATTCTACCTTTTCCCGGTACTCGCCTAAATGCTACCATTTTTAGGTACTCACACAGATTGTACCCTCTTCTAATAGTCGTCCGGACACTTTATCGGTCCTCGCACGGATTCTACCTTTTCCCGGTACTCGCCCGGATTCTACCAATTTTGGGTACGCACACAGATTGTACCCTCTTTGGATACTCGTCCGGACACTTTTTCGGTACTCGTACGGATTCTACCTTTTCCCTGTACTCGCCCGGATTCTACAATTTTTGGGTACACACACAGATTGTACCCACTTCCGATACTCGCCCGGACACTTTTTCGGTACTCGCACGGATTCTACCTTTTCCTGGTACTCGCCCAGATGCTACCATTTTTAGGTACTCACACATATTGTACCCTCTTCTAATACTCGTCCGGACACTTCATCGGTCCTCGCACAGATTCTACCTTTTCCCGGTACTCGCTCGGATTCTACCATTTTTGGGTACGCACACAGATTGTACCCTCTTCCGATACTCGTCCGGACACTTTTTCGGTACTCACACGAATTCTACCTTTTCCCGGTACTCGCCCGGATTCTACCATTTTTGGGTACGCACACAGATTGTACCCTCTTCCGATACTCGTCCGGACACTTTTTCGGTACTCGCCCGATTTCTACCATTTTTGGGTACGCACACAGATTGTACCCTCTTTGGATACTCGTCCGGACACTTTTTCGGTACTCGTACGGATTCTACCTTTTCCCTGTACTCACCCGGATTCTACCATTTTTGGGTACGCACAAAGATTGTACCCTCTTTCGATACTCGTCCGGACACTTTTTCGGTACTCGCACGGATTCTACCATTTTTGGTTACGCACACAGATTGTACCCTCTTTCGATACTCGTCCGGACACTTTTCCGGTACTCGCACGGATTTTACCTTTTCCCGGTACTCGCCCAGAAGCTACCATTTTTAGGTACTCACACAGATTGTACCCTCTTCCGATACTCGTCCGGACACTTTATCGGTACTTGTACGGATTCTACCTTTTCCCTGTACTCGCCCGGATTCTACCATTTTTCGGTACGCACACAGATTGTACACTCTTTCGATACTCGTCCGGACACTTTTTCGGTACTCGCACGGATTCTACCTTTTCTCGATACTCGCCTAGATGCTACTATTTTTAGGTACTCACACAGATTGTACCCTCTTCTAATACTCGTCCGGACAGTTTATCGGTCCTCGCACGGATTCTACCTTTTCCCGGTACTCGCCCGGATTCTACCATTTTTGGGTACGCACACAGATTGTACCCTCTTCCGATACTTGTCCGGACACTTTTTCGGTACTCGCCCGATTTCTACCATTTTTTAGTACGCACACAGATTGTACCCTCTTTGGATACTCGTCGGGACACTTTTTCGGTACTCGTACGGATTCTACCTTTTCCCTGTACTCGCCCGGATTCTACAATTTTTGGGTACGCACACAGATTGTAACCACTTCCGATACTCGCCCGGACACTTTTTCGGTACTCGCACGGATTCTACCTTTTCCTGGTACTCGCCCAGATGCTACCATTTTTAGGTACTCACACATATTGTACCCTCTTCTAATACTCGTCCGGACACTTCATCGGTCCTCGCACAGATTCTACATTTTCCCGGTACTAGCTCGGATTCTACCATTTTTGGGTACGCACACAGATTGTACCCTCTTCCGATACTCGTCCGGACACTTTTTCGGTACTCGCACGAATTCTACCTTTTCCCGGTACTCGCCCGGATTCTACCATTTTTGGGTACGCACACAGATTGTACCCTCTTCCGATACTCGTCCGGACACTTTTTCGGTACTCGCCCGATTTCTACCATTTTTGGGTACGCACACAGATTGTACCCTCTTTCGATACTCGTCCGGACACTTTTTCGGTACTCGCCCGATTTCTACCAATTTTGGGTACGAAACAGATTGTACCCTCTTTGTATACTCGTCCGTACACTTTTTCGGTACTCGTACGGATTCTACCTTTTCCCTGTAGTCGCCCGGATTCTACCATTTTTGGGTACGCACACAGATTATACCCTATTTCGATACTCGTCCGGACACTTTTTCGGTACTCGCACGGATTCTACCTTTTCCCGGTACTCGCCCAGATGCTACCATTTTTAGGTACTCACACAGATTGTACCCTCTTCAGATACTCGTCCGGACACTTTATCGGTACTCGCACGGATTCTACCTTTTCCCGGTACTCGCCCGGATTCTACCATTTTTGGGTACGCACAAAGATTGTAGCCTCTTCCGATACTCGTCCGGACACTTTTTCGGTACTCACACGAATTCTACCTTTTCCCGGTACTTGTCCGATTTCTACCATTTTTGGGTACGCACAAGATTGTACCCTCTTTCGATACTCGTCCGGACACTTATTCGGTACTCGCACGGATTCTACTTTTTCCCTGTACTCACCCGGATTCTACCATTTTTGGGTACGCACACAGATTGTACCCTCTTTCGATACTCGTCCGGACACTTTTCCGATACTCGCACGGATTCTACCTTTTCCCGGTACTCGCCCAGATGCTACCATTTTTAGGCACTCAAACAGATTGTACCCTCTTCCGATACTCGTCCGGACACTTTATCGGTACTCGTACGGATTCTATCTTTTCCCTTTACTCGCCCGGATTCTACCATCTTTCGGTACGCACACAGATTGTACCCTCTTTCGATACTCGTCCGGACACTTTTTCGGTACTCGAACGGATTCTATCTTTTCCCGGTACTCGCCTAAATGCTACCATTTTTAGGTACTCACACAGATTGTACCCTCTTCTAATACTCGTCCGGACACTTTATCGGTCCTCGCACGGATTCTACCTTTTCCCGGTACTCGCCCGGATTCTACCATTTTCGGGTACGCACACAGATTGTACCCTCTTCCGATACTCGTCCGGACACTTTTTCGGTACTCACACTGATTGTACCCCCTTCCGAACACTTTTTCGATACTGGTACGGATTCTACCTTTTCCCTGAACTCGTCCGGATTCTACCTTTTTTGGGTACGCACACAGATTGTACCGTCTTCCGATACTCGTCTGGACACTTTTTCGGTACTCGCACGGATTCTACTTTTCCTGGTACTCGCCCGAATTCTACCATTTTTGGGTACTCACATAGATTGTACCATCTTCTGAATATCGTCCGGACAGTTTTTCGGTACTCGGACGGATTTTACCTTATCCCGGTACTCGCCCGGATTCTACCATTTTTCAGTACTCGCACTGATTGTACCCCTTTTCGAACACTTTTTCGATACTCGCACGGATGCTACCTATTCCCAGTACTCGCCCGGATTCTATCCCTTTTGGGTACGCACACAGATTGTACCCTCTTCAGATACTCGTCGGGACACTTTTTCAGTACTCGCACGGATTCTACTTTTCCTGGTACTCGCCCGAATTCTTCCATTTTTGGGTACTCTCACAGATTGTACCATCTTCTGAATATCGTCCGGACAGTTTTTTGGTACTCGGACGGATTCTACCTTATCCCGGTACCCACCCGGATTCTACCATTTTTCGGTACTCGCACTGATTGTACTCCCTTTCGAACAATTTTTCGATACTCGCATGGATGCTACCTTTTCCCAGTACTCGCACGGATTCTACTTTTCCCAGTACTCGCCCGAATTCTACCATTTTTGGGTACTCACACAGATTGTACCATCTTCCGATACTCGTCCGGATAGTTTTTCGGTATTCTGACGGATTCTACCTTATCTCGGTACTCGCCCGGATTCTATCATTTTTCGGTCATCACACTGATTGTACCCTCTTCCGATACTCGTCCGAACACCTTTTCGATACTCGCACGGATTCTACCTTTTCCCAGTACTCGCCCGGATTCTACCATTTTTGGGTACGCACACAGATTGTACCCTCTTCCGATACTCGTCTACACACTTTTTCGGAACTAGCATGGATTCTACCTTTCCCGGTACTCGCCCGAATTCTACTATTTTTGGGTACTCAAACAGATTGTACGATCTTTTGAATATGGTCCGGACAGTTTTTCGGTAATCGGACGGATTCTACCTTATCTCGGTACTCGCCCGGAATGTACCATTTTTCGGTACTCACACTAATTGCACCCCCTTCCGAACACTTTTTCGATACTCGTACGGATTCTACCTTTTCCAAGTACTCGCCCGGATTCTACCATTTTTGGGTACGCACACAGATTGTATCGTCTTCTGATACTCATCTGGACACTTTTTCAGTACTCGCATGGATTCTATTTTTTCTGGTACTCGCCCGAATTCTACCATTTTTGGGTACTCACACAGATTGTACCATCTTCTGAATATCGTCAGGACAGTTTTTCAGTACTCGGACGGATTCTACCTTATCCCGGTACTCGCCCGAATTCTTCCATTTTTCGGTACTCACACTGATCATACCCCCTTCCGAACACTTTTTCGATACTCACACGGATTCTACCTTTTCCCAGTACTTGCCCGGATTCTACCACTTTTGGGTACACACACAGATTGTACCCTCTTCGGATAATCGTCAGGACACTTTTTCGGTACTAGCACGGAATCTACTTTTCCCGGTACTCGCCCGAATTCTACCATTTTTGGGTACTCATATAGATTGTACCATCTTCTGAATATCGTCCGGACAGTTTTTCGGTACTCGGACGGATTTTACGTTATCCCGGTACTCGCCCGGATTCTACCATTTTTCGGTACTCACACTGATTGTACCCCTTTTCGAACAATTTTTCGTTACTCGCACGGATGCTACCTTTTCCCAGTACTCGCCGGGATTCTACCCATTTTGGGTACGCACACAGATTGTACCCTCTTCGGATACTCGTCGGGACACTTTTTCGGTACTCGCACGGATTCTACTTTTCCCTATACTCGCCCGAATTCTTCCATTTTTGGGTACTCACACAGATTGTACCATCTTCTGAATATCGTCCGGACAGTTTTTCGGTACTCGAACGGATTCTTCCTTATCCCGGTACTAGCCCGGATTCTACCGATTTTCGGTACTCACACTGATTGTACACCCTTCCGAACCCTATTTCGATACTCACACGGATTCTACCTTTTCCCAGTACCCGCCCGTATTCTACCATTTTTGGGTACGCACATAGATTGTACCCTCTTCCGATACTCGTCTGGACACTTTTTCGGTACTGACACGGATTCTACCTTTTCCCAGTACCCGCCCGGATTCTACCATTTTTGGGTACGCACATAGATTGTACCCTCTTCCGATACTCGTCTGGACACTTTTTCGGTACTCGCACGGATTCTACCTTTTCCTAGTACTCGCCCGAATTCTACTATTTTTGGGTACGCACAAAGATTTTACCCTTGTCGGATACCGTCGGAACACTTTTTCGGTACTCGCACGGATTCTACCTTTCCCGGTACTCGCCCAGATTCTACCATTTTTGGGTACTCACACAGATTGTACCATCTTCCGATACTCGTCCGGACAGTTTTTCGGTATTCGAAAGAATTCTACCTTATCCCGGTACTCGCCCGGATTCTACCATTTTTGGGTACGCACATAGATTGTACCCTCTCCGGCCTCTCGTCAGGACAGTTTTTCGGTACTCGCTCGAATTCTACCTTTTCCCGATACTCACCCGGATTCTAACAATTTTCGGTACTCACACTGATTGTACCCCATTTCGAACACTTTTTCGATACTCGCACAGATGCTACCTTTTCCCAGTACTCGCCCGGATTCTACCATTTTTGGGTACGCACACAGATATTACCCTCTTCAGATACTCGTCGGGACACTTTTTCAGTACTCGCACGGAATATACTTTTCCCGGTACTCGCCCGAATTCTACCATTTTTGGGTACTCACATAAATTTGTACCATCCTCTGAATATCGTCCAGACAGTTTTTCGGTACTCGGACGGATTTTACCTTATCCCGGTACTCGCCCGGATTCTACCATTTTTCGGTACTCGCACTGATTGTACCCCTTTTCGAACAATTTTTCGACACTCACACGGATTCTACCACTTTTGGGTACGCACACAGATTGTATCATCTTCCGATACTCATCTGGACACTTTTTCGGTACTCGCACGGATTCTACTTTTCCTGGTACTCGCCCGAATTCTACCATTTTTGGGTACTCACACAGATTGTACCATCTTCTGAATATCGTCAGGACAGTTTTTCGGTACTCGGACGGATTCTACCTTATCCCGGTACTCGCCCGGATTCTACCATTTTTCGGTACTCACACTGATCATACCCCCTTCCGAACACTTTTTCGATACTCACACGGATTCTACCACTTTTGGGTACGCACACAGATTGTACCCTTTTCGGATACTCGTCAGGACACTTTTTCGGTACTCGCACGGAATCTACTTTTCCCGGTACTCGCCCGAATTCTACCACTTTTGGGTACTCACATAGATTCTACCATCTTCTGAATATCGTCTGGACAGTTTTTCGGTACTCGGATGGATTCTACCTTATCCCGGTACTCGCCCGGATTCTACTATTTTTCGGTACTCACACTGATTGTACCCCATTTCGAACACTTTTTCGATACTCGCACGGATGCTACCTTTTCCCAATACTCGCCCGGATTCTACCCCTTTTGGGTACGCACACAGATTGTACCCTCTTCGGATACTCGTCGGGACACTTTTTCAGTACTCGCACGGATTCTACTTTTCCCGGTAGTCACCCGAATTCTTCCATTTTTGGGTACTCACACAGATTGTACCATCTTCTGAATATCGTCCGGACAGTTTTTCGGTACTCGGACGGATTCTACCTTATCCCGGTACTAGCCCGGATTCTAACATTTTTCGGTACTCGCACTGATTGTACACCCTTCCGAACACTTTTTCGATACTTACACGGATTCTACCTTTTCCCAGTACCCGCCCGGATTCTACCATTTTTGGGTACGCACATAGATTGTACCCTCTTCCGATACTCGTCTGGACACTTTTTCGGTACTCGCACGGATTCTACCTTTTCCTAGTACTCGCCCGAATTCTATCATTTTTGGGTACGCTTAAAGAATGTACCCTTGTCGGATACCGTCGGAACACTTTTTCGGTACTCGCACGGATTCTACCTTTCCCGGTACTCGCCCAGATTCTACCATTTTTGGGTATTCACACAGATTGTACCATCTTCCGATACTCGTCCAGACAGTTTTTCGGTATTCGAAAGAATTCTACCTTATCCCGGTACTCGCCCGGATTCTACCATTTTTGGGTACGCACATAGATTGTACCCTCTTCCGACTCTCGTCAGGACAGTTTTTCGGTACTCGCACGAATTCTACCTTTTCCCGGTACTCACCCGGATTCTACCAATTTTCGGTACTCACACTGATTGTACCCCATTTCGAACACTTTTTCGATACTCGCACAGATGCTACCTTTTCCCAGTACTCGCCCGGATTCTACCATTTTTGGTTTCGCACACAGATTGTACCCTCTTCCGATACTCGTCAGGACACTTTTTCGGTACTCGCACGGATTCTACCTTTTCCTAGTACTCGCCCGAATTCTACCATTTTTGGGTACGCACATAGATTGTACCCTCGTCGGATACTCGTCGAAACACTTTTTCGGTACTCGCACGGATTCTACCTTTCCAGGTACTCGCCCGGATTCTATTATTTTTTGGTACTCACACAGATAGTACCCTCTTCCGATACTCATCCGTACACTTTTTCGATACTCGCACGGATTCTACCTTTCCCGGTACTCGCCCGGATTCTACCATTTTTTGGTACTCACACAGATTGTACCCTCTTTCGATTCTGGTCAGGACAGTTTTTCGGTACTCGCACGGATTCTACCTTTTCCCGGTACTCGCCTGGATTCTACTATTTTTGGGTACGCACACAGTTGGTACCATCTTGCGATACTCGTCCAGACACTTTTTCGGTTCTCGCACAGATTCTACCTGTCCCGGTACTCGCCTGGATTCTACCATTTTTTGGTACTCACACAGATTGTACCCTCTTTCGGTACTCGCACGGATTCTACCTGTTCTCGGTACAAGTCCGGATTCTACACTTTTTCGGTACTCGCCCGGATTCTACCTTTCCGGTACTCGCACAAACAGTTTTTCGGTACTCGGACAAATTCTAGCTTTTCCCGGTACTTGCTAGAATTCTACACTTTTCCGGTACTAGTTCGGATTTGACTTTTTTCCGGTACTCGCATGGATAGTTTTTCGGCACTCGCACGGATTCTACATTTTCATGGTACTCGCTCGGATTCTACACTTTTCCGGTACTCGCTCGGATTCTACCTTTTTCATGTACTCACACTGATTTTACCCTTTTTCGGTACTCGTCGGGACAGTTTTTCAGTACTAGCACGGATTCTACCTTTTCCCGGTACTCGCATGGATAGTTTTTCGAAACTAGCATAGATTCTACCTTTTTTCGGTAATCGTCCGGATTCTACATTTTTTTGGTACTCGCCCGGATTCTACCGTATTTCGGTACTCGCAAGGACACTTTTTTGGTAGTCATACGGATTCTACCTTTTCTCGGTGCTCGCTCGGATTCTACACTTTTTCGGTACTCGCCTAGATTCTACCATTTTTCGGTACTCACACTGATTTTACCCTTTTCCGGTGCTCGTCAGGACAGTTTTTCGGTACTAGCATAGATTCTACCTTTTCCCGGTACTTTCATGGACAGTTTTTCGAAACTGGCACGAAATCTACCTTTTCCCGATACTCGCTCGGATTCTACATTTTCCGATACTCACACTGATTGTACCTTTTTCCAATACTCGTCTGGATAGTTTTTCGGTATTCGCAAGGATTCTACCTTTTCCTGGTACTCGCTCGAATTCTACTTTTTTTCGGTACTCGCACGGATTCTACCTTTTCCCGGTACTCGCCAGGATTCTACCATTTTCCAGTACTCACACTGATTCTACCCTATTCCGGTACTCGTTCGGATAGTTTTTTCGGTACTCACGCTGATTATACCCTTTTTCGATACTCGTCCAGATAGTTATTTGGTACTCGCACAGATTCTACTTTTTCCCAGTGCTCGCCCGAATTCTACCAAATTTCGGTACTAACACTGATTCTACCTTTTTTCGGTATTCGTCTAAACAGTTTTTTGGTACTCGCACGGATTCTACCCTTTTCAAGTAATCACACGGATAGTTTTTCGGTACTTTCACGGATTCTACCTTTTCCCAGTACTCGCCCGAATTCTACCATTTTTCGGTACTCACACTGATTCTATCCTTTTCCGGTACTCGTCCGGATAGTTTTTCGGTACTCACACTGATTCTACCATGTTTTCGGTACTCTCACGGATTGTACCTTTTCCCTGTACTCGCCCGAATTCTACATTTTTCCTATACTCGCACCGACATTTTTTCGGTACTCAAACGGATTATAGCTTTTCCCGGTACTCGCTCGGATTCTACACTTTTCTGGTACTCGCCCGGATTCTACCTTTTTCCGGTACTCGCATGTACAATTTTTCGGTACTTGCACAGATTCAACCTTTTCCCGGTACTCGCCCGGATTCTACCATTTTTCGGCACTCACACTGATTATACCCTTTTCCGGTACTCGTCCGGACAATTTTTCGGTACTCGCCCGGATTCTTCCTTTTTTCGGTACTCGCACGGATTCTACCGTTTTCGGGTAGTCGCCCAGATTCTACCATTTCTGGTACTGACACTGATTCTACCATTTTCTTGTACTCGTTCGGACAGTTTTTCGGTACTGGCCCGGATTCTACCCTTTTCCGGAACTCGCACGAACAGTTTTTTCGGTACTCGCATGGGGATTTTTCGGTAGTCACATGGATTCTATTTTTTCCCGATACTCATCAGGATTTTACCATTTTCTGGTACTCACACTGATTCTACCCTTTTCGTACTCGTTCGCACAGTTTTTCGGTACTGGCACGGATTCTACCATTTCCTATTAGTCACCCGGACCATTTTTCGATACTCGTACGGATTTTTCCTTTTCCCGGTACTCTCATGGATTCTACACTTTTCCGGTACTTGCCTCGGATTCTACTTTTTTCCCATACTTGAACAGACAATTTTTTTATGCTCGCTCGGATTCTACCTTGTCCTGATACTCGCTCGGATTCTAACATTTTTCGGTACTCACCCAGATTCTACCCTTTTCTGGTACTTGCACGAACAGTTTTTTCGGTAGTCGCACGGACAGTTTTTCGGTACTCACACGAACAGTTTTTCGGCACTCGCACAGAATCTACCTTTTCCTGGTACTCACCCGGATTCTACCATTTTCTGGTACTGACACTGATTCTACCATTTTCAGGTACTCATCTCGACAGTTTTTCGGTACTCGCACGGATTCTACCTTTTCTTGGTACTCGCCCGCGTTCTACTCTTTTTCAGTACTCGCCCGGATTCTACCTTTTTCCTAAACTCGTCCAGACAGTTTTTCGGTACTCGCATAGATTCTACCTTTTCTCGGTACTCGCCCAGATTCTAACATTTTTCGGTACTCGCCTAGATTCTACCATTTTCCCGTACTTGCACGGACAGTTTTTTCGGTACTCACACGGACAAATTTTCGGTAGTCGCACAGATTCTACCTTTTCTTGGTACTCGCCCGGATTCTACCTTTTTTCGAAACTCGTCTGGACAGTTGTTCGTTACTCACACGGATTCTACTTTTTCCCGGTACTCACCTGGATTCTAACGTTTTTCGGTACTCGCTCGGATTCTACCCTTCTTTGGTACTAGCCCGGATTCTACCTTTCCCGGTACTCGCCCGGACCCTTTTTCGGTACTCACACGGATTCTACCATTCTTCGGTACTCACTCGAATTCTACCCTTCTTTGGTACTCGCCTTGATTCTATCTTTCATTGGTACTCGTCGGGATTCTACCTTTCTTCGGTACTAGCCTGAATTCTATCCTTCTCCGATACTCGACTGGATTATACCATTCTTCGGTACTCGACTGGATTCTACTCTTTTTCGGTACTTGCTCGGATTATACAGTTCTCCGATACTCGCCCTGATTCTACCATTCTCTGGTACTCGCCTGGATTCTACATTTCACAGTACTCGCCTGGATTCTACATTTCACGGTACTCGCCTGGATTCTACCTTCCTCGGTACTCGGACGGACCCTTTTTTGGTACTTGCTTGGATTTTACCCGTCTTCGGTACTCGTCCGGATTCTACCTTTCTCTAGTACTCGCCCGAATTCTACCATTTTTCGGTACTCGCCCGGATTCTACCCTTCTTCGGTACTCACCCGTATTCTACACTTCTCCAATACTCGCTCGGATTCTACCCTTCTCTGGTACTCGCCCGGATTCTACCATTTTTGGGTACTCGCCCGGATTCTACCCTTCTTTGGTACTTGCCTGGATTCTACCGTTCTTCGGTACTTGCTTGGATTCTACCTTTTTTCGGTCCTCGCCCGAATTCTACACTTCTCCAATACTCGCCCGGATTCTACCATTTTCCGGTACTCGCCGAGATTCTACATTTCCCGGTACTCGCCTGGATTCTACCTTTCGCGGTACTCGGACGGACCCTTTTTTGGTACTCGCTTGGATTTTACCCGTCTTCGGTACTCGTCCGGATTCTACACTTCTCTGGTACTCGCCTGGATTCTACCCTTCTCTAGTAGTCGCCCGGATTCTACCCTTTTTTGGTACTCACCCATATTCTGCCCTTCTTTGGTACTCGCCCGTATTCTAAACTTCTCCTGTACTCGCACGGATTCTACCCTTTTCCGGTACTCACCTGGATTCTACCTTTCCCGGTACTCTCCCAGACCCTTTTCCCGTACTTGCCCCGATTCTACCCTTCTTTGGTACTTGCCCGGATTCTACACTTCTCCAGTACTCGCCCGAATTCTATCCTTCTCCGATACTCGCTAGGATTCAACCTTTCCCAATACTCGCTCGGACCCTTTTTGGGTACTCGCACGATTCTACCCTTCTCCGGTACTCGCCCGGATTCTACCATTCTCCTGTACTCGCCTAGATTCTACCTTTCCCAATACTCACCTGGATTGTACTTTTCTTCTATACTCGCCCAGATTCTACCCTTCTTCGGTACTAGCCTGGATTCTACCATTCTTTGGTACTCGCCTAGATACTACCTTTCCCGGTACTCTCCCAGACCATTTTTTGGTACTTGCCCGGATTCTACCCTTTTTCGATACTCGCCTGGATTCTACCTTTCTCCGGTACTCGCCTAGATTCAACCTTTCCTGGTACTCGCGAGAACCCTTTTTCGGTATTCGCACGGATTCTACCCTTCTTTGGTACTAGCCCAGATTCTACCCTTCTCGGGTACTCGCCTTGATTCTACCTTTCTTTTGTATTGGCCTAGATTCTACCTTTCTTCGGTGCTCGCTTGGATTCTACCATTCTCCGGTATTCTACTGGGCTCTACCTTTCTTTGGTACTCGCTCGGATTCTACCATTTTTTGGTACTCACACGGATTTTACCCTTCTTTGGTACTCGCCCGGATTCTACCCTTCTCTGGTACTCGCCTTGATTCTACCTTTCTTCGGTACTCGCCTGGATTCTACCCTTCTCCCGTACTCAACTGGATTCTACCTTTCTTCGGTACTCGCCTTGGTTTTACACTTCTCCAGTACTCGCTTGGATTCTACCCTTCTCCGGTACTCGCCTAGATTCTAGCTTTCCTGGTACTCGCTTGGATTCTACCTTTCAAGGTACTCACTCAAACCTTTTTTCGGTACTCGCCCGGATTCTACCCTGCTCCTATACTCGCCCGGATTCTACCCTTCTTCGGTACTGGCCCAAATTCTACCATTCTCCGGTACTCGCCTGGATAGTACCCTTCCCGTCACTCGCCCGGACCCTTTTTCGGTACTCGCTCGGATTCTACCCTTCTCCGGTACTCGCCTGGATTCTACCCTTCTCCGGCACTTGCCTGCATTCTACCATCGTCGGTACTCTCTCGAACCATTTTTCGGTACTCGACCTGATTCAACCCTTCTCCGGTACTTGCCAAGATTCTACCTTTTCAGGTACTTGCTCGAACCCTTTTTTGATGCTCGCTCGGACCCTTTTTCGGTACTCGCCCGTATTCTACCATTCCCTGGTACTCACCTGGATTCTTCCTTTCTTTGGTACTCGCCCAAATTCTACACTTCACCGGTACTCGTTGGGATTCTACCTTTCTTCGGTACTCGCCCGAATTCTACCCTTCTCCTGTACTCGCCGGGATTCTACCTTTCTTCGGTACTCACCCGGATTCTACCCTTCTCCGGTACTCGCCTGGATTCTACCTTCTCCGTTACTCGCCTGGATTCTACCTTCTCCGTTACTCGCCTGGATTCTACCTTTCTTCGGTACTTGCCCGTATTCTACCATTCTCCGGTACTCCCCTGGATACTACCTTTCCTAGTACTCACCCGGACCCTTTTTCGGTACTTGCTCGGATTAGACCCTTCTCCGGTATTCGCCAGGATTCTACATTTTTTTGGTACTCGCCTGGATTCTACCTTTCTTTGGTACTCACTCGAACCCTTTTTCGATACTCGCCCGGATTCTACCATTCTCCGGTACTTGCCCGGATTCTACCATTCTCCGGTACTCGCCTGGATTCCAACCTTCTCGGTACTCGCCCGGATTCTATCCTTTTGAGGTACTCGCCCAGATTCTACTCTTCTACGGTACTAGCTTGGATTCTACCTTTCCCGGTACTCGCCCGGATTCTACCCTTCTTCGGTGCTCGCTCGTATTCTACACTTCTCCGGTATTCGTCCCGATTCTAACCTTCTTCGGTACACACCCGGACCCTTTTCCGGTACTTGCCCTGATTCTACCATTCTCTGGTACTCGCCTGGATTCTACCCTTTTTCGGTACTCGCTCTGATTTTACCCTTTTTCGGTACTCGCCTGGATTCTACTTTTTTTTCGGTACTTGCCTGTATTCTACCTTTCTTCGGTACTCGCCTGGACCCGTTTTCGGTACTCGCCTGGATTCTACCCTTCTCAGGTACATGCCCGGACTCTACAATTCTCCGGTACTCGCTTGGATTCTACCCTTCCCGGTACTCGCCTAGACCCTTTTTCGGTACTCGCCCAGATTCTACCCTTCTCTGGTAGTCTCCCAGATTCTACGCTTCTTCGGTATTGGCCCGGATTCTACCTCTTTTTCAGTACTCACTCGGATTCTACCCTTTTTTGATACTCGCCCGGACCCTTTTTCGGTACTCGCCTGTATTCTACCATTCCCCGGTACTTGAACAAATTCTTCCTTTCTCTAGTACTTGCTCGGAGTCTGCACTTCTCCGGTACTCGTCGGGATTCTACTTTTCTTCGGTACTTGCCCGGATTTTACCCTTCTCCTGTACTCGCAGGGATTTTACCTTTCTTTGGTACTCGCCTGGATTCTACCCTTCTTCGGTACTCGCTGGATTCTACCTTTCTTCGGTACTTGCCGGGATTCTACCTTTCTTCGGTAGTTGCCCGGATTGTACCATTCTCCGGTACTCCCCTGGATACGACCTTTCCCAGTACTCGCCCGGACCCTTTTTCGGTACTCGCCCGAATTCTACCCTTTTCCGGTACTCGCTAGGATTCTACCTTTTTTCGGTACTCGCCTGCATTCTACTTTTTTCGGTACTCGCTCGGACCCTTTTTCGATACTCGCCCGGATTCTACCCTTCTCTGATACTTGCCCGGATTCTACCATTCTCCGGTACTTGCCTGGATTCCACCCATCCCGGTACTCGCTCGAATTCTACTCTTCTCCGGTACTAGTTTGGATTCTACATTTCCCAATACTTTCCCGGACCCTTTTTCGGTACTCGCACGGATTCTATGCTTCTTCGGTACTCGCTTGGATTCTACCCTTTTCCGGTACTCGCCCGGATTCTACCATCTTCCAGTACTCGCCCGGACCTTTTTTCGGTACTTACCCGAATTCTACCCTTGTCTAATACTCACCCAGATTCTACCCTTCTTTGGTACTCGCCCGGATTCTATCTTTCCCAGTACTCGCCCGGACCCTTTTTCGGTACTCGCCCGAATTCTACATTTCTCCGGTACTCGGCGGGATTCTACCTCTCTTCGGTACTCGCCCGGATTCTACCCTTCTTCTGTACTCGCCGTGATTCTACCTTTCTTCGGTACTCGTCCGGATTCTACCCTTCTCCGATACTCGCCTGGATTCTACCTTTGTTCAGTACTCGCCCAGATTCTACCCTTCTTCGGTACTCGCCTGGATTCAACCCTTCTCCGGTACTCTCTTGGATTCTACCTTTCTTCGGCAGTCGCCTGGATTCTACTTTTTTTCGGTACTAGATTGGATTCTACAAATTGTCATCAGAAATTGGATATGTTGTTGTTTGCAAAACTAGAGCTTGAGAATGAGGCCAATTGGACAATGACTGTTGCCACCAATGTCAGGGAGAATGTCTGAGATATGAACCTTGTCAGCTATTGATTCTGAGACAAAGAAGTAGTCTAGCCACCACTTGTGTTTTACAATTCAATATGACTGAATAAGGTAGCATGAAAATGAAAACATATCAAAATCCCATAGTAGATGCCTTGGCATAACATTACACAATGTCGAAACTAAATGTTCATAACATCCTATTCTAATTAATGAAAATGCAATCTTGACTAAAATGGAGCTTACCTCACAGCGAACCACTTGATGTACTTCCTACATGCAATTTGGAATTATCCCATAAAAGTGAAGTTGAACACTAGGATGGATATACTTCCAATATGCAATTTTAAACAATCCAATTAAAGTCACAAAGTTGTCATTATTCAATTAGCCTAGTGACTTGTATCAAAAGCTGGAAGTTTTCAGTGCAACAAATGAAGCCGTGACGATTTTTAATACCAAAGGTTTGATTTGCTCAAATACTGAAGTATGACCAATCAATGAATTTCCTAACAATCTATTTAGATGCAGTATGAAAATAACCTTTCATGTTCTTGTTGTCTGCAATGCATAAATCCAACAAAAGTACCTTTACTCTTGTAGAAGAAACCACATGAACCTTGAATTCCTCATCATCGATCATCAAATCTTATCTTTCATGATAGATTAACATCTAAATAGGATTTAAAAGAATTTAGACCTATTAGCCTAGTAGCTAGTTTATATAAAGTCCTAGTGAAAGTTTTAGCAACGAGGCTAAAGAAGGTAGTGGCCAAGGTGATCTCCAATTCCCAAAATGTTTTTGTAGAGGCTAGACAAATTTTTTATGTGGTGCTAATAACAAATGAGGCAATAGATTCTATGTTGAAGAGCAGTGTTTATGGAGTATTGTGTAAGTTAGACATTAAAAAGTTGTATGACCATGCCAACTAGAATGTTTTTGTAGAGGCTAGACAAATTTTTTATGCGGTGCTAATAAAAAATGAAGCAATAAACTCTATGTTCAAGAGCAACGTTTATGGAGTATTGTGTAAGTTAGACATTAAAAAGTTGTATGACCATGCCAACTAGAATTTCTTGATCTCGGTTCTTGAAAAGATGAATTTGGGTCGAAAATAGGTAGGATGTATTAAATAGTGCATATCTTCTCCAAGGTTTTTTGTGATTTCTAATACTATCCCTTTTGGTTTCTTCCAAAGCTCCAAGGCCTTACGGCAAGGGGACCCCTTGTCTCCCTATTTATTTGTTGTTGCAATGGAAGCCCTTAGCTACCTTGTCAAGAGAGCTAGGGAGGGTGAATCTCTTATAGGAGTTAGTGTGAGGAGGAAAGGTGGTGAAGGGCAAGAGGTGTCTCATTTCTTGTTTGCAAATGACACTCTCATTTTTTGTGAGTTTTCCTAAGATCAAATGGGCCATTTTGGCTTGCTTGGTTCAAAGCTAAATAGATTTTGAACTCACTTTACTCTTAACATCCTCAAAAACCTACAAAATCAATTTCCCCAACACACCAACAAGAGCATTCCCCATATTCTAAGATTCTTCTAAGAAGTTTATGACCAAGATACCAATATTGGTTGAAATCAACTTTGGAAGCCAGTCAATGAACTACACAAGAAAGCGCCTAATACTTTCGACACTAACAGTGTCCTTCACTTGGTCTTTTGGGTTGGTCCTTTGAATCACCCATGGGGGTGTTATAACAGTCATAGTTGTGCATCGGGTGTAAATTGATGCATATGACTGCGCCATGTAGTGGAATTTTGGTGGCACATGTCCTAATTATACGACAAAGAGCATCTTTTGTCCATGAATTTTTCAACAGTATTGCATTCTCAAACCTAGAGAATGCATTCCTACAAAATCCAATTTACAAATATACACATGAACAATCAAATTTAAAAATATCAAACTAACTATACAATATACTCTACAATGAAAGATAAGTAATTTTAAACTGGGTCTGATGACCCAAAGAGCATCAAAAGGTTATCTCTAATGAATTAGCTATTATGTTGAGTAGGCAAACCCTCTATGGATCCCAATTCCATGAGTGTATAGGCTCTTTCTTCCAACAACTTAGCATTGCTTAAATCCACGATGAAAACACTTTACTAAATTAGAAGCAGTGACCAATTAGACACACTCAGGCACATAACATAAAAAGGAAGAGTACCTTGGAGTTGTTATTGACACCAATATTAGACACTCAAATGGGGACAATGTTGAGGAGGAAAAAAGAATAGATTTTTATAGCATTTTGATGACTTCACTCCAACTCATCTCTTGAAAATAATAAAATCATAAACAACAACATTATTGAAGACCAAGGATTGATTAACAACAGAATTCAAAATTTAACAATTTCTTTCCAAATGCAATTAAATTCATATAGGCAATGTCTAATAAAAATGCCCCCTTTACAGTGATTTTTTAAGAACTTTGGTTGGTAAAATCCGTGTCATAGATTTATAATTGGCCAAAGAAGGTTAATAATAAAAGGAAAAAATATAAATGCATTTCCTATTCTATAAGAAAATCTATTTTTTGAACAAAGAAAAAATATTCGTCATTTGTCAACAGTATTTTTGAATTTTGTTATTCTTCCCTCTGTTTTGTACCTTTATGGGTTTTCATGACAAAATTTCAATTGGACTGACACAATTCTCTAACATTTTGCAGCGAGAAATCTCCCTAAGCGAACTCAAGATTGCTAAAAAAATATTCACAAAACAAATTTCTCATTAGATTTGAATAGAAATAATAAAACCAAATTTTCATAATAAGAAATTTAATAGGTAAAATACTAATAACCAAAAATTCAACTGAAAAAAGTACTTAACTCCATAGAATTAATAACTTGTTAAAAGTTGACTATTAACCTAAAGTGGTGCCTTCAATGAATGTCATTGATACTGTAAATTTTAAAAACCTAAATGAAATGTGGCTTATGCACCACAACTTCAGATATTAAACATTCAATAGTTTAGTTGTAGGTAAGGTAAGGCAAGAAAAAAAATCATGAACCAAACAAGCCTTTCCAGAAACAGTATTAACTATAGCCTATATTCATACAAAATGAGTTCATAGTAAATCAAAATACCAAAGAACACGATGAAACTTCAAAAATTGAAAACCTAGAACTTTCTTATTACAGGTAGTTTTACTTGACTTAAAAGAGATAAAAAAAACTATCTGTTTTTTTAATTACAATTTCTGCACAACTAAACAACACATTAACAAACGAATGGACTAAAAAAAACAGATCTACAATAACCATGAAAGAATCATCATAAAAAACTAATTCCCCAAAACAAAGAATCAGACCCGTGGAGAGAATAAATTCAAAATCAAAAACCAAAAAAGAACAAATCATAAAATAAAAATAAAAAAACCAAAAGGACTCGGACTAAATTTTCTAAGAATCCTATTATTATTCTTGGTTTAAACCAAAACCTACGAATTTCATCACAATCATCAAGAACCTGGATTCATAACTCACTTGTAGGGGGGGCGAAAGTCTACCGATCCTAGCGAGCAAACTCCTAAGAACCTGATGCGAGTCCCTCTACCTTGCAACAAACCTAAAGACTCCGACCTCTCGTGCTTCTTCCGTTGAGAGAATAAATTCAAAATTAAAAACAAAAAAGGAACAAATCATAAAAAACAAAAGGGCTCGGAGACCAAATTTTCCAAGAACCCAATTATTTTTCTTGGTTTAAACCAAAACCGACATCATCAAGAACCCAGTGGGATTCAACTCACCTGTAGGGCGGCGCAAGTCTACCGATACTGGTGAGCAAACTCCCAACAACCCTGATGCGAGTCCTCTATCTTGCAGCAAACTTAAAGACTCCGACCTCTCGTGCTTCCTCTCCTTGAAGAAGTCCTTCCAATCCTAAGGTAGTGGTTTTGATGGTATGAAAACCCAGTCAATCGCATGGGGCGCCCCTAGCTTAATCAAACCACACAACCCTGACCCAAATCTAAGGTTTCCAAAATCCCATAACCACAAAACCACTATGCACAAAGCTGATTCCCCGAGCTTCCACACCGAGATCGAACCAAATCACACCGTGCCCTAGCCTCTCGGCCAATAAAACTCAAAAGTCCTCCACCTTTCACTTCCCCTTCTTTCAAGCCTATGGCTTCTGTCGCACCCTAGATTCCACTCCGGGGAGACGCCACCATAGATGAAACACAAGAGCCTCATCTTCCTACCTCCAGTTTCTTTCACTTTCTATGCTACCAGGGGAAAAAATTTGTTTGGAATGAGAAGGTGAGATCGTGACGACAATAAGGTACATAAAAGAGAAGAGGAGAAGAAAAGAGGTGAAAGAGAGGAAGTATGAAGACTAAAGAATGAGTATGGTATATGTATCTCATCGACCTCATTTAACCAGAATTTATAATATTTTCATGTCCCAATCTTTAATTTCTTTTGCTTTTAAAATCGTTTCTAAATTAGAGAGAAAAAAAGCCATGACTAAATTTTTTTAAAATAAAAGTATTTTACTAGATGTTTTAAAAAAATAGTTAAAAATAAAGGTATTTAGCAAGTTATTTTTATAAAAGGATTTTAAAAATAAAAAATAAAAAGACTTGTTTGGATAAATAGTTTTTTTAAAAAAAAATTGTTTTCATTTTGTAAAAATAAATTAAATTAAATTTATATAATATTAATTAATTAAATTAAATTGATGTCTTATTGAAAATGAAAATAAATTTTTTTAAAAAAAGATTGTTTTTAATAAAACATAAATACTAATATTATAATAAAACCATAAATTATATTTTTAGTAGAAAATATACTATTTTATTATATATTAGAAATATAAGGATATTAACATCTTTATATTTTTTTTTTTATTTTTGTTAAACTGAATAATACTACTTTTCAATAGTATATTATTTAAAATGAATAATGAATAAAACTTTACTTTTTTAACATGTAAATGAGCAAATTTTTTATGCACACATTTAGTATTCGTTTTTGAACATAATATTCTACAATATTTTGATTTAATCTACAATTAATTGGAGCAATTTTTTTATTACAAATTAATCTTAAAAATTAAATGATTTATTAAAGAATTAAAATTATTAATCATGTCTTATTATAATCTATTTACCTAGTAAGAAAATTTTCAAAAGAATAGTTGTGTATATAGGTGTGGACCCCGTATTTTGGCTTATGCGTTTCCCACTCGATGGCGAGCTCGATTTTTATTTTGAAAAAATTGATTTTAATTGATTAAGAAAAATAACTTGGAGTCGCCACTTATTTTTGTTTTATTTTTAAAGGGTAAACAAAATAAGAAAGAAAAACCCTAAGTGTGACTCCTTGTTTTGGAAAAGGTGGTCTATGAAAAACCGGATCGGGTTCGGGGGTTAGGTTACTTATCGAGAAGGTACAGTAAAGACCGTAGCATCCCTCTAAGTCCCTAAAAACGGGTCTCTACTAATAAAATGAAGCAATCATGGCAATGGACGAGTAAATCAATGAGTATTCAAATCAATCATGCACGTGCGAGAATCAAAACAAGCATAAGGAGTGGTTATGATGCGAGAAAATACGTACCTGGGTGGCGAACAGATATACGCTATCAAGAGGAGGAGTTAGTGAACCAATATAGGATGAATGTATGTGTATCACAAACCAGAACAAATCAATCACGCATGACAATCGGATCAATCAATCAATCAATCAATCAAATATCACATATGTGGGGCCCCCACCAAAGCCCGTTTATTTTTGCATGAATTAATTCCATAAATTCCATTATTTGGAATTATAAAATTAAAATCTTGCTTATTTTAAAACGTTTTAAAACAAAAGAGATGTGGAAATTGGGAAATTATTAAAAATCAATGAGGGTTTATAAAAAAAAAAAAAGTTTGCCAAAAATAAACATGGCAATCAATTTTATTTCTAAAAAAAAGAAAATATTTAAAGTCAAAGATAAGAAAAGAGAAAGAGAAGATAATAATAATAATAATAATAATTATAATAATGTAAATAAGAATAATAATGATAATAATAGAAAAAAAATAAAAATAAAAATAAACATGAAAATATGAATAAAAGTAAAAAATAAAGTAAAAGATGCATGATTAGTGGAAAATGATTAGAATCAATTTTTGAAAACAAATGCATGGGAATACAGGGGTGTGGCACGTGGGTTTAAGCAGTGGCCCACCAAAGGTGGCCATGCATGCCAGGCGAGAAAGAGAGAATGGGTCTTAAAGATGCCATGAAAAATTGCCTCATTCATTGCCTCAACAGTAGCTTCAACCGGTATCACCTTGAGATCTCTCTCATTCCTCCTAGCAGGGTTTGCAATCTTCACTAACACTGCCCTTCTTTGCCAATTCGGATGCTGTGTGAGCATCTGCTCTATTGACAACAACTTCAAATCGACACCCTTGAAGATGTCCATGGCGTCAACAAAATTAAGCAAAAATCACTCCAACTTCTTCAACATGAAACTGCCCAGACCACGTAAGTGCTTCCAGAATCTAAAAAAAAAACATAACGGTAAATCAGCAAATGCAACTTGTCAACTCCACCACCCTGTGTCCAATTTTCTTTTAGGCATAAGCAAATCCCCAGCTCAGAGAGCTTCAAAAGGGGTTCTTTGTAATCCTCAAAGAAGACATCTTCATCAGCGGCATATAAATGGCTTGGACAGATGTGATGGAGCCTTTCTTGGTTGTTGTGATACGCTCTTGAAGGCCTCCAAGATCTGTTGCTAAGGTGGGTTGATAAACAAAGGATGGAGCTTCTCGATGAATAGGCAAAAAGTGGTCGATTTTGATTTCGCCCTTCTCATCGATAGACTTTCCAATAACATTAATGATGCGGCTAAGGGTAGCCCTACCCACAGGCACGGTGATAGGAGAACCAGTATTGAGAACTCTCTGTCCACGCACGAGCCATTCCGTTCCATCCATAGTGTTTCACTGCCACTTCAGGTGGACCAGAACTTGCCAGTGCACTCTGAGCTTGAAGCCTGCACTTGGTCAATTCAGTTGGGCAAGCAAGAAAGGAAACAACAACTCCATCCCTAGCCCCAGCAACGATCTGCTGGTTGACCGTAAATGGGGCACTAGGTTGAGACCTCAGTAATGCCTCCATTTGTCCCCTCACTGAGAAGAGTACAACATTGAAGGCTAAGAACGGTCTCCTTCTTCACTTTCTTCTTTCTTTCCTTTATTATCTTAGAAGCAGAGGCGAGAGGCTCCGTCCCAGGCCATGAGATTTCTGGTCGTCCGGTGAGTGGATGGACGACTGATGCTTGCGGCGGTGACGACAACGGTGGTGAAGACGGGGTGATTTCTGAAGAGAGAACCATTGGACTTCTTCAGTGGGCGTCGCCGGAGACGAAACTTGTGACTGTCGCCCCTCTGAGCTTCCTTAGTGCTACAGATGGTATCAGTCAGACCCGAGATCCTCCTGCAGCAATGAACAAGGCATCCAAACACTTGTATCCTTCTCAAATATTCATTCTGAATGGTCAAGGTCAGCTAGACTACAGCAGTTCAGTGAAGACAGCAGCAAGATTGCACTCACGGCAAGGTGCAATGGCATCAGGTTCGTCAGCCAAAAATCAATCATATATGAAATAAAAATCACAACTCAGAGCCCATGATTTCCGCCATGAGACGGCATGAAAATATCACTCTTCTCATAAACGATATAGTCAATGGCAGTCATGAAGGAGGCTTTCTCTGAAAATGGCTCTAGTTCACTAGGCAAGGCAAGGTCCTCCTTATTGTAGAAATTAGGAAACTCTTGAGTTAATGGCAACACGACTTCTTTCTCGTTGATCGGTATAATATCCTTAGTGACAAACTGATCCAGATCAACCACGGCTGTAATATTTCCTCAAGATACAACTTGAGCATTACCCTGCTTCTTTCCTATCCGAGATCTTTGCGCAAACCCAAACCATCTGGAGGAGCTTTATTCATCCATAACCCTCATAAGCTTAGTTCTACGATAGCTTTACCTGAATCCCTCAGGTAGGGACATACAACCTGATGTACAACAAGGTAGGATACCAAGAACAGGGGAATGGCAAAACAAAACAGAGCACAAACCAATGAAACCAATAAAACAACCAGAGCCATGTTTCATGCTTAGATCAACAGGCTTGGCTGTAGGTGAGTGATCTAGAATACGTTCCATGGAGATAAGAACAAAATAAGACTCCTATATGATGCATAGTAAAAACTTGAAGAATTTGAAGAAAAATATGAAGAATTTGAAGACAAACAATGGAGGAACACCTCAATTCATTCTATGATTTTTTTTTTTTTTACAATGAATGAAAGCATAAATAAATAGCCTACAGATATGAGACAATTCCGGAATGAAATTTCCCTTACATGGAAAGTGAATAAACTCTTACATGGGAAGTGAATAAACTACTCTTACATGGAAAGTGAATAAACTACTCTTACATGGAAAGTGAATAAACTACCTTGCTAGAATTACTCCTAAATCAATTATAATAAAGGCTGTACATTACACTAATTAGGGAAGTAAACAGAGGATGCTGGCTTGATTTCCAACACTCCCCCTCAAGCCGCGTTGTAGATGTTGATCATTCCAAGTTTTTCTGTTAGATCTTCGAAGTTAATTCGAGCAAGAGCTTTTGTGAGAATGTCAGCCGTTTGACAGTTTGTCGGAGTGTAGCTGACTTTGAAAACTCCTTCTTCAATCTTTTCCTTGATAAAGTGTCGATCTATCTCCACGTGCTTAGTTCGATCATGATGAACCGGATTCTTAGCGATACTGATGGTAGCTTGATTGTCGCAATATAACACCATGGGATGCTTTAATGGAACCTGTAATTCTTCTAACAGCCTGTTCAACCAGATTCCCTCGCAGATACCTTGTGCCATAGCACGAAATTCTGCCTCAGCACTGCTACGGGCTACCACTGACTGTTTCTTGCTTCGCCATGTAACCAAGTTCCCCCAGACAAATGAACAATAGCCTGAAGTTGATCTCCGATCAGTCACTGAACCTGCCCAATCTGCATCTGAAAAAATCTCAATCTCTTTCTTTGTTGTTCTTTGAAAGAAGAGACCCTTTCCC
>JAAKHE010001457.1:30997-47080 GCA_011039315.1 Vitis labrusca
TTTGTTCATTTGAACTCTTATCATTGGGACGCCACCCAAGGTTCTATTTAAATTTATTATTTGTTCCTTTGGTTTCTTATCATTGGAACGACATCCTAGGTTAAATCTAAGTTTATTCTTTGTTCCTTTTTGAGTTTTTTCATTAGGATGTCATCCTAAGTTCTATCTAAGTTGATTATTTGTTCCTTTCATTTCTTATAATTGGAACATCATCCTAGGTTGAATCTAAGTTTATTCTTTATTCTTTTGGACTCTTATTATTGGGACCCTATCCTAGGTTTTGTGTTAGTTTATTCTATATTCCTTTGGTTACTCATCATTGGGACACAATCCTAGGTTCTAAGTTTATTTTTTGTTCCTTATTTTTGTTTTATTTTTAAAAGGGTAAACAAAATAAGAAAGAAAACCCTAAGTGTGACTCCTTATTTTGGAAAAGGTGGTCTGTGAAAAAAACCGGATCGGGCTCGGGGGTTAGGTTACTTATTGGGAAGGTACGGTAAAGACCGCAGCACCCCTCTAAGTCTCTAAAGTTGGGTCTCTACTAATAAAATGAAACTGGCGTGGCAATCAATAGGAAAATCACTGGATACTCAAATCGATCATGCACATATGAGAATCAAAATACTCAATAAAGAATAATCGAAGTGGGAGCGGGACATACCTTGGCATCAAACGATCAATGCGCTATCAAGAGAGTGGGTTAGTGCACAATTAGGAAATAATCCTATGTACGTCATAGAGCAGAATACATCAATAATGCATGACCATCGAATCAATCAATCATAAAATCACATATGTCGGGCTCCCACCAAAAGCCATTTATTTTGCATGAATTAATATCACAAATTTCATTATTCTGGAATTATAAAAAATTCATTCATGCTTAATAAAATCAAGAGGAGTAGAAGATTGTTCGAAAACCATAGTGGAATAAAAACTATTTGAGAGAAAATTGGATTTTTGAAATTTATTTGAAAAATTGGAGTGTCGATGATTTGTTTGAAAATGGGGGTCTTGAGAATTAAATTTGAGGATTGGAAATTTGGAGGCTGAATTTGAGAGAGAGCGGAATCGAAAATTATTTGGGAATCAGAAACCATGAAAATTTTATTATACTAACAGGAATCTTTGGAAATCGTTCGAGTCGAAGGTGGAATTCTTTTGAAAATAAACACATAAGATGATAATAATAAATGAATAAATAAATAAATAAACAAATAAATCGGTATTTTGGGAATTAAATTTTGAAATAAATTAGAATTTTGAAAATTATTTAAGGATGGAAATTTTAAAAATAAATGAATGAATAAATAAATAAATAAAATAAAATAAAATAATAATAATGATGAAGATAATAGTGATTAAATAAATAGACGTGAAAATTTGAAAGTTTGGAAATCGAAAATTAAATTTGGAGATCGAAGTTTTGAAAAATTGTTTGAAGATGGAAATTGGAAAATATATAGATAAATAAATAAATAAAATAATAGTAATGGCAAAAATGACAAAGATTAGACAAATGAGTGTGGAGATTTGAATTTTGAAAATGTGATTGTTAAAATTATTCGAAAACGGAAACCGTGAAAATCATATTTAAGAAAAGAATTTTGAGGAATTAAACTTTGAAAATAAGGATTTTTGAAGTTAAATTTGAAAGTTTTTTAAAAAAAAAAAAAGAAATGGAAAGTTAACCTTGGTATCAAAGATGGAGAGTGTGTATAAAATAAAAGGATAAATAAATGAATAAGTGGATATAAAAAAAATGAAAGGGAAATAGTCATTAGGGATGTAGGCCGAGGGTGGCCATGCAAACCATGCAAATTGGAAGCAAATGGGCGGGCCTAAGATGGAGGGGCGCTGGTAAGAGTGAGAGTGATCCACTCTTGGATACCCATATCTGCTGGAAAGTGCCGAGAGATGCCGATATTGACCCTCCGATCCAGACACTATGCCTTCTTGTAGGAGGCGTCACCACCCTGATCTTCATGTTGCTGGGAGCGAAGGCAGTGACATCTTTGTTCACCTTACCAGCAATACCTGAGAACATGGTGGAGTCCTCATTGAGCGCAATGTTTCCATACAAGTCATTCCAAATATCAATGTCACGTTTCATAATGAATTGTGGGCAGTTTCATGAATTTTGGCTATTCTCTTTCCGATCAGAAATGGTTGGAGGAAAGACTTCAGGGCAGCGGGATCTCTCAACACCGATTGTCATCGCTTGCCTATCAAGAAACTCATGGTTCTCCTCAACTACAAAACAGCCCTGGACGATCTCCAACTCCTGCTCGTAGTCAGTGCAACATAAGAGAGCTTCTCCTTCATTGTCATAAGCCATTTTTAGTTCCACTGTTGGAGTGAAAGAGAACCCTATCTTGGGAAGGGTTCTCATCAGAGTATCTATAAGATTTCGACCAGCCATACCCAGCCGAAAGATCATGCTTTTCCTCAAGCCTTGGGCATCTTGTGAAAACATAGCCCTTGGTGAAGACGCTTTGAAATTAAACACGCACCCTAAGAGCTACAATTCCGACGACGACGGCTTGCATGCATCCCCCCGGCAGCATCAGCAAAACTTGGGCTTGTTTTCAAATGCTGCCAAGCATTCCTAGCCAAATCCTCTATAGTCGGTCCGAGTTTAGGGTCCTCCAACCCACTGTTGGTTGGACACATGTAGAGCCACACCTCATCATCAATCGTGCCTCTAAAACACGGGTGCATCAAAACCATCCCAACCACGTTCGCAGTCGTTATTCCGAGCGACTAGACCCGGACCATTAATGTATATGAAACGTTCGCTCCGTGATAAGCCCAGAAGATCCTGTCGGACCCCGAGGCCCAACTCACGCTATATGGACTGATGTCTATGTTCAGAAGCCAAGCCCATTTTTCCTACTTCAACATCATTTCCTTTTATTATATTTGCTGGTTTACTTTTTTTTTAGGCCAGTTATTAGCACGACTGCAAGTCATGGGTAGTGGGTGAATGAGTCTCCTACAGACTCGGACACCATTAGCTTCATTTCAGTTGTTTCTTTGATGTATAACTTTGGAAAGAAGAGAATGAAAAAAGGGGATCAGAAGTTAATGAATTTGTGGTTCATTCTCACCCAAAGAGAATATTTTCTTTGTGTTTGTTGTGCTTGTACTGATTGGGACCTATCATTGGTATCAGAGCATGTTCATGATGACAAACAAGGAACGGATCGAGTTTCTAGAGGAGAAGCTTGGAGGAGTTTAAGAAGGAATGCAGCGAATGGAGGTGGGAATCACCGACAAGGTCCAACGACTAGAAGAAACTATTGCAAAACTATCTGAAGCATTCCTCTCAAGTAGAGGATCACCTAGCCATAATAATTATCAGTAAGAAGGATCCCACCAAACCAACCGGGATACCGGTGAAAACATCCAGCCATTTTCTTCCAAGATTGCAAAGTTGGAATTTCCAAGATTTTCTGGAGATGACCCGACGGAATGGCTCAATCGTGTGGACCAGTTCTTCGAGTTTCAAGAGATAGTCGTTGATCAAAAGGTGCGTCTAGCTTCATTCCACCTCGAAGGCGAGGCAAATCAATGGTGGCAGTGGTTTCGAAAAGCATTCGCTGAAGGACAGGGGAGTATCTCGTGGGAAGCCTTTGAAGATGAAGTAAGGGCTCATTTTGGACCCCCTGATTCTGAAGACTTCGACGAAGTGCTATCCCGAGTGAGACAGATGGGAACATTGCGAGACTATCAACGGGAATTTGAACGGCTTGGGAATCGAGTTCGCGGATGGACCCAAAAGGCTCTTGTGGGTACGTTCATGGGAGGCTTGAAACTAGAGGTAGCTGATGGAATAAGAATGTTCAAGCCTCAATCTGTGAAAAAGGCAATTAGCTTGGCGAAAATGAGGGACGATCAGCTTGCAAGACAGAGGCGATTCGCACGGCCAAGTGCCTTACGAGCTTCTGTTCCTGTAAGTAACCCCAATCCTCCCAAGGGTTCCACACAAGTGGCAATCAAAAGGCTGTCATGGGATGAGATGCAGAAACGTAGAGCTCAAGGATTATGTTTCAACTGCAATGAAAGGTTCACCCCTGGACACAAGTGTCAAGCACCACAGTTGATGCTCCTAGAGGGCTGTATACAGGAAGATGAAGCACCAGAGGAAATGGGAGGGGTAAACACGACAAGGGAAATATCCGAGATTGAGGAAGATGACAACGGAAAGGAGCTCGAGATCACTCTACATGCACTAACTGGATGGATTGTACCGAGAACAATGTGAATTAAGGCGATTATTGGAGCGCATGAGGTGGTTGCCTTAATCGATAGTGGATCCACTCATAATTTCATTAATGACCGAGTAGCCGAAACGCTTCGTTTGCCCGTGAAGCCCACAACATCGTTTACTGTTCGAGTTGCCAATGGGGAAAGATTATCTTGTAAAGGGAAATATGAGAAGCTCACGGTTAATTTACAAGGTAATGAGTTCCACCTCGACTTCTTTTCTGTGCCCTTAAATGGTTTGGATATGGTGCTAGGCATTCAGTGGTTAGAGATGTTGGGTTCAATAGTTTGTGATTGGAAAAAGCGAACCATGGACTTCATCTGGGAGCAATAGCCTAAGAAACTCCAGGGAATTGAAATTCTACCGATCCAAGACACCACATTGCAGGGCTTCACTAAGGACTTTTGACAACGACAAGCTGTGTTTGCTTTATATGTTCAGCTCGAAGGACAACAGAACAATGAGGAACTCTCATCAGATATGCAGGCAGTGCTGGAGGAATATTCAGATGTCTTTGCTGCGCCTACCAGCTTACCACCAGCACGCTAAATTGATCACAAAATACCACTCAAAGACGGAACCGAAGCTATTAATGTGAGGCCATATAGGTACGCATATTTCCAAAAAAATGAGATTGAAAATCAGGTTCAAGACATGCTCAATACAGGGTTGATTCGACCAAGCACTAAGCCCTTTTCTTCTCCAGTACTGCTAGTGAAGAAAAAAGATGGCACATGGCGATTCTGCACAGACTACCGAGCATTAAACACTGCCATCGTAAAGGATCGTTTCCCAATTCCAACAGTAGATGATATGCTTGATGAGTTACACGGAGCTGCATTTTTTACTAAGCTGGATCTCAAGGCAGGATACCACCAAATACGAGTTAGCACCCCTGATATTCCTAAAACTGCTTTCCGCACTCACAATGGCCACTATGAGTACTTGGTTATGCCATTTGGGCTATGCAACGCACCATCTACATTCCAAGCAATAATGAACTCGATTTTTCGACCGTATTTGCGGAAGTTCATCTTGGTGTTTTTTGATAACATTTTAATTTACAGTCCGACATGGGAGCAGCACTTGGAGCATGTCCAACTTACATTAGCCGTCCTTCGGCAACACCAATTCTACGTCAAGATGAGCAAATGTGCATTCGGCAAACAAGAGCTAGAGTATTTAGGCCACATAATTACACATCGTGGAGTCAAAGTTGATGAAAAGAAAATTGAAGCAATGGTTGCTTAGCCAAGACCCTCCAACATTACCGAGCTCCGTGGATTCTTAGGCCTCACCGGCTACTACCGCAAGTTTGTTCAAGGGTATGGATTAATAGCTCGACCATTAACTAACCTCCTCAAAAAAGAGAAGTTTCAATGGAATGACAAAGCGGAAGCGGCTTTCTTAGCTTTGAAACAAGCCATGACATCCACCCTCACACTAGCCATGCCAAACTTTACCGAACCTTTCACCATTGAAACGGATGCATCGGGAAACGGAATTGGCGCTGTTCTAACTCAACAAAATAGACCAATTGCCTATATGAGTCAAGCCTTGGGAATCACTAAGCAAACTTGGTCAATCTATGCAAAGGAAATGCTAGCCATCGTGGAAGCAATACGATTGTGGAGACCATATTTACTTGGCCGCAAATTCTACATCAAAACCGATCAACGAAGCCTCAAATTTTTCTTAGATCAGCGTGTTGCAACTCCGGAGCAGCAAAAATGGGTGGCCAAATTACTGGGGTACGATTATGAAATCATCTTTCGACCGGGTCGTGAAAACTTTGCTGCAGATGCTTTATCTAGGCGGCAAGAAAGCCCATTATTGGCTGCTCTTCATTTTTCGGAAGTGGATATTTGGAAGCAGATCCGCGAGGCCTCTAAATCAGATTCCTATGTGCAGCTTTTGGGAAAAAAGGCGGGTGATCCTCCTCATGCCAACTTGACTTGGCGTGATGGTTTGCTGCTTTACAAAGGGAAGGTTGTGGTGCCTGCTGATCACTCCTTAAGGGCTAAATTGTTGTATGAAGTTCACGATTCTAAAGTTGGAGGGCACTCGGGGATCCTTCGAACTTATAGAAGATTGCAGCAACAATTTTATTGGCCAAAGATGCATAAAGCTGTTTAAGAGTATGTCCAGAAATGTGAGGTATGTCAACGCATTAAACCAAAGACCAAGGCACCGGCGGGATTATTACAGCCCTTACCAATTCCTACACAGGTTTGGGAGGACATCACTCTCGACTTCATTGAAGGGCTGCCCACTTCTCATGGCAAAGACACAATTCTGGTGGTCGTCGATAGGCTTCGTAAGTTTGCCCACTTTATTCCCTTAACTCACCCATTTACGGCCAAAGTTGTTGCAGAAAACTTTATTGAGGGAGTTGTCAAACTCCATGGAATGCCACGTTCCATCATCAGTGATCGCGACCCAATCTTCATCAGCAAATTATGGCAAGAATTCTTCAAATTCTCCGGCTCCAAACTCATGCTTAGTTCAGCTTACCATCCACAAACAGACGGCCAAACTGAAGTTGTTAACCATTGTGTTGAACAATATTTGCGCTGCTTCGTTCACCAATGGCCGCGAAAATGGAGTACTTATCTCGCTTGGGCAGAGTATTGGTACAATACCACCTACCACGCCTCAACAAAAATGACACCTTACCAAGCTCTTTATGGCCGCCTTCCACCACTTATCCCAGCTTATCACCAAGGCCTTTCCCCAGTTCATGAAGTGGATCAAATGCTCCTGCATCGTGACAAGCTGCTCCACCAACTCAAGACAAATTTAGAGATTTCCATGAACCGAATGAAGCAACAAGCCAACTCCAAGCGAAGAGATATCCAGTTCGCAGTTGGTGATCAAGTCCTATTAAAGCTCCATCCATATCGTCAGCAAACAGTCTTCAAACGAGCTCATCAAAAATTATCCAGCCGCTACTATGGACCCTATCCTATTTTGGAGAAAATCGGAGCAGTAGCATACCGCCTGCAATTGCCACCTACAACTCGAATTCACCCCGTGTTCCATGTCTTTTTGCTTAAACCATACAATGGCACTCCAGCTGTCACTCCACTTGACTTACCTCCACTTGCAGATAATGGCGTCATAACCCTTGAACCTCAACAGATACTTGATACACGATGGATTAAGCGAGGCGACACCTTCATGGAAGAAAGCTTGGTGCATTGGAAGCATCTACCCCATGAAGAAGCCACCTAGGAGTCCACGAATACTCTTTGCCACCAATTTCCTCATCTGATGCTTGAGGACAAGCATCCTCTTCATGGGGTGGGCAATGATAAGCCCAGAAGATCCTATCGGACCTCGAGGCCCAACTCACGCTATATGGACTGATGTCTATGTTCAGAAGCCAAGCCCATTTTTCCTACTTCAACATCATTTCCTTTTATTATATTTGCTGGTTTACTTTTGTTTTAGGCCAGTTATTAGCACGACTGTAAGTCATGGGTAGTGGGTGAATGAGTCTCCTACAGACTCGGACACCATTAGCTTCATTTCAGTTGTTTCTTTGATGTATAACTTTGGAAAGAAGAGAATGAAAAAAGGGGATCAGAAGTTAATGAATTTGTGGTTCATTCTCACCCAAAGAGAATATTTTCTTTGTGTTTGTTGTGCTTGTACTGATTGGGACCTATCACTCCAGCGTTGCCTCCGGCGATGAGAACCCGACTTAGATTAGCGTAGCTGTTCAGCCATGGTTTTGGACCGTTTCCACTTGCATGGGATGCGTTCCACTGAAACGCTGCCCATTGAGCATCATAATAAGCAAGGATCGGGTGCTCTGGCGCTGCCTCCGTGTCACGAACCATGACGCTTGTAGGGTAGAGGCTGCTGAACCACCATATCTCATTTTTCATGCCTTCTATCCCTTCCTTTTTTTTTATTATGTTCCTGCTGCCATTATGGAGGCTAGGTAGATTCGGGACCTTAGAGGAGGCTCAAAACAACCTGGGCAGCCATGCGTGCATGGGTAACGTAGACATGGGTGAGATGGCAAGAAGATTGATAAGAAAGGAACATTAAAACAGTGAGAGAAAGGGTTTTTGGTGATTGATGAAATTGAAGATGTTGGTATGAAGAGCAATAGGTGATGAACTTTGTGGGTATGCAAGATGGTCTTAGCTAATGAGGACGAGCATGGTATGGGTATGGTGATAATAAAGAGAGAGAAAAATGGGATAGAAAAGGTTTAATGGACCTAGAAAGAAATGGCGGCATGCATGGCATGGGAAATGAGTGTATACGTGGGTAAGGATGACCTGGGTGAGAACGTGATGATGAACGGTAGGTATGATATGGTAATTGTTAAGGCCTCGCGTCCCTGGTGATCCACGTAGCTGCCAAATGGATGGATGCACGATCTCAACCAATATAGATTCCTGGTTCAGTCGTTCCTGCAAAAGATGTCCGGACAGGGTGTCCAGACACACCCTCCGATGGTTTAGTCAGCCATGGTGAGAGAGAATAATCAATTGACCTTTTACTAGGTATAGCAAGCTTACCTTCCTCTTTGTGTGAAGGTTCATATATATCGTACCAGAAGCTTTGTTTCCCTCTTTAATGGTAGGGAGATATTTTGGCTTGTCATGATGCCACTAGGTGGTGGCAGGGCCATCATCACCCTATGGGTGGCTGACAGAGATCGTGGGAGGCGCCGCGACTGTCAGAGATCGTGGGAAGTGACTTGCCGTCACTTCATTCCTGTCCTTTCACTCTGCAGGTGGCGGAACGTAGGCCATGGCAGGCTGTTATGATGACGTGCAAGACTTGCTTACTTCAGTCAATGATCCGGACAAACATATCCGAATAGTATATGTCGGTTGTCCGGATGCGATGTGGCGGTCGTCCGGATGTTATGTTTGTGAGTGTTGTGTGCCTCTCCTTGAGGAAGTCCGGATAGGAGAAGCGCGCCACGTGTACTCTTTGGGGAAATCCGGATGGGGGTAATCCGGATGAGAATGCGTGCCACGTGTCACTAGGAAGTGTGTGCCACGTGTCATCAGGGGGAGGGGTCCCTACAGTAATGAGAGGGTAGGCATAGAAATGGGTGTGGAGAGGTTGATGAGAAATGGGTATAGGAATGATGACCAGGTTTGCATGGTTCCAGGTTCCAATTTGGGGTCAGAATGGGCCCTTAATCAGTGAGCCTACTGGCCTTAAGCACTCAAACCTCTATCCACATGTATCCAAACCAGCTATCATAAGATCAAGAATCAAAGTAGTTGATGGCGGAAAATCATAGTCCTATCAACTGCTTCGTCTGAGAGGCAGAATTCTCATATTGGAAATGCACAACTACATCTCCAATTGAAAGCCCTTCTTTCTTCGCCATAGTTGATGTGGTGGCCGCCCTAGAGTCAATTTCTTGTTACCTCTTCACGATCCTTGAATCTCGGGATATGCCAGACAAATTTAAATATAACGGCATGTTCCCTCAGTGGGCCATTCTACATCTTTAAGAAAACTGTAACCTTAAGGATGAATCATCCATTGCTGAATTCCTCAACTTCAGTTTCGGGAACTACGCCATCTTCTACACCAGATTTTATATAGCCAAGGAGCTTGCTGAATTGCTGAGTATTAATCTGAGATCTTTGTTCAACTCTTTTCTTAAGAGGATTACCAATTATACTCCTGTGTACAAATGGCCAAAACCCAGCATAACAACACTGTCTCGTACGCCACTTGCGTTAATGAAAACAAACTTGCCTGTATTTATGTGGTCTGCGCATACTGCGCCTGAAGTCGGACCATAGCCAGAAATAACACTTAAGACACCTGAAGGATACCCATTAAGGAAAGTCGTGAGGCCTTGAATGTTATCTGCCTTAATCCAATGACTTCGAGTGACAGTCGTCTTCCGGGTTAGGAATAGCCAAAGTTTTCTCAAAGAATGACACCCATACCAAAGCGTTTCCACAACCCAAAAGCACTTGAGCACAAAAGCATGAGGAATGAAATAGATAAAGTAGAGCAAGAACTCAAGAAATTATCAAGCAAAACTTCGTTTTCATGAATGATGAACGAAATGCCAGTTGGTGGGATGAGCAGTCAGCTTTTATGTATTTACTCAAACAACAAACTCAAAAAAAAGGTAAACCATATTCCAGTCATTTGAGAGAGAAAACAGAGGAACCAGAGTATGAACAGAGTAGAGCGAACATGATAACAAAACCCAGCAAACTATGCTTAAACTCAACGATGTGAAGAGAAGAAAAACAAGAAATACAAAGTGAAAATGCTCATAAGGGTCATACCTGAGTCTTCAAGCGAAGATGATACAACTTACTTTCTGCTCAAACCCTTTTCAGACCCCTAGCTTATTTTCTCTAGACCTTAAGCATGCTTGCTCTTCAAGTTCTCTTTTCCTCTCTCAAGCCACTCTCTACTCTGGTTTCTCTCTAGAAAAACCTCTCTCCCTCTAACCAAAACTCTCTCAGCCTAGCCACACAAAATATCCCACCACCTAGCATGAAAAGTCCCCTTTCACCTCTCTGACCTGACCTCCCACAGATATCTAACCCCTGCCCTTTTGTTCAAGCTCGCCCCTCACTCTATATTCAACCCCCTGTTTATGTCTTCCGCAGCAAGCCATTACCAGCTCTCCTATTCACCCGTCAGCAAGCACGTCATCTTCAACCACCAGCATGGCCGGCCATGCTCCCTGCCATATACACGTCTCATGCAGCTGCTTTCATGCAGAAAGGGGTCCCCTCCTCTTCCCACTAAAAAAAAAAATGACTAAATTCCACTCCCGGGTGATTTATGAAAGGCCCTTTTGCTTCAACTTATAAAAAATATGAAGGCAATGATAAAATAATATCATCAAACCATTATACTTGGTTTAAAAATAGGGGTCTACAGCATCCCAGATTCTATTTAAGTTTATTTTTTGTTTCTTTGGACTCTTATCAGATATAGATATATATATATATATATATATAAGTTTATTATTTGTTCATTTTGTTTGTAATTATTAGGACACCGTCCTAGGTTTAATATAATTTTATTACTTTTTCCATTGGACTCTTATCATTTGGACACCATTCTACTCAATTTTAGCTAATATTTATTTTGACTAATCCTAGTAATAAATTTATTTATGAGACATATATCATAAATGTATAAGATAATTTAAAAAATATTTATTTATGAGACATATATCATAGATGTATAAGATAATTAAAAAATATTTATTATAAAATATGAGTTGTGAAAGATTCATGGTTGTGTAATGCTCTTTCGGGGGTATATGAGGTAAAAGAGATTTGCAATTAAAAATAAGTAAATTATTTTGATTTAATGGTTAAAAATTTATTTTTGATATGAACTTATGTTATTAAATTATTTTATCAAACACATTTAATTTATTCATCAATTTAAATTTAAATCATTAAATCATTAAATTGATTTATTGAATATCTTCTAACTATTGAGTGGATGAAGTGACAAGGAAAGCTAACGAAGTATTTTGTAAAACTTAATATTTATTACTTGATAATTTAAGTTGAATTTTAAGTTATTGACTTAAAACTTATTATTTAATTATTACTTTAAGTATTAAAGTTATTTGATAAAATTAACTTAAATCTTATTCTTAATCATCAAATTGACATATAACCTCATAAATTATAATTATAGCAAAGAAGGTTGAGTAATAATGGAGGTTGTAAAGTAGAAAAAAAAATCGTAAAGGTAATTAGAATAAATGAGGGAAAAAAAGTAAAATGAAGATGTTATGTTAACTTAAAATCAAAGTGAAATAGAGAACAAGTAAAAGTTGTTTTCACCAATTTTTAAAAACAATAGAAAAACACACTCTATTATTTCTCTTCTACGTAGAATAATTATTTTTTGATTTTTTTTTTGTTAGACGAATTAATTTCAAATTAAACAAGACTTAATGTGTTAGATTTGTTAACAAGTCTATTAATTTTAAAAAAAAATTTAATCTTAAATAATAAACTCATTACAACTAGAAATTTATGAACAAAAATCGGTTTAAAACAACTCTATTATTTCTCTTCTACATAAAAATTATTATTTTTTAATTTTTTTAACTAGGCAAATGAACTCAAAATCAAATGACACTTTTTATTTAATTTATTATAGAGATTAATTTTTTTTAAAATAATTTGGAACTTAAAAATAAATTTAATCATTGAAAAAAAAAACTAATATATCATAGTCATAACTTTACTATTTGTCTTATATGCACAATTATTTTTTAAAAAAAATTTCTCACCATGTAAATATATTATAAATCAAGTAAGTCATAATTAATAATTTAAATTCTTTAATAAATTTGTAGACCCCCATTTTGGGGAGACATCTCTACAGCCCGATTATGACAAGTGTCATCGTCTGGGATGACCACGTGTCACTCCAGGACTGGTTGATAGGGTGTCAAGTTAGTGGTTTTGATGGCCAATGGAAGCTTGACACGTGGAGATTTCTTTCAGCAGAAAAAGCTGAAAACCGTGAAGGTTGGTAGCTGCAGGGTAGTGGGGAAGAGGCTTGGCCGTTAGAGATTTTTTGGAGCTGAAAGAGAGAACGAGAGAGGGAGAGAGAGAAAGTTTTTTGGGGGGGGAGTTTAGAGGGATTCGAGAGGAACAGGCTGGTTACTGAAGGACGAGAGAGAGAAAAACAGGGAGATCCTTTGCTTGGAGAAGGGGGGAAAGGATTTGAGAGAGAACAGAGAGCTTGAGGAGAGCTCAGAGAGAAGAATCAGAGAGCATGGTTTTGACAGAGATTCTAGAGATTTGTTGCTGAAGAGAAGCATTTTCAGGTACTTTCATTGTGGTTTCCCTATTAGCTTCTATTGATATACTTTTCTGTTCTGTTTCTGTTGATTTTGGATGATGTTTATTGATTGAGGGTGAGCATGTTCATGTTTTGCTAATGATTTTCCTGTAGTTTGGTTTGCTCCTGTTTTGATTTCTTCATGAGATATTTCTATAACAGTGTTCTACCTTTTATTTGATACTTGTTTGATTTCACCCACCCTCACGAGCTCATTGATTGATTATATGAAATGAGGCTTGAGTGAGTTCATTTTGTTCCTATTGCTTGCACTCTGTTTTTGCTGTCTGTCCTGTTTCTGGTACCCATACCTGGAGTGCGTTATTTTTCTCATTTCTACCTTTGGAAGTAAGGAATTACAGAGGATCATTCTCAGTAGGAGAGTGTTTTCCTTCCGAGAGTTTAGTTGGAGAGGGAGAAGATATCCAGAGAAGAGAAGATTAAAGAGGGCAGAGGAGATATTGTTTGGATGGAGGTTCATCTTCCTGAGGTCTTCGTTGTCATCTGGTGAGCTAGTTGGAGAGGGAAAAGTTTCAAAGAGTTTTTTTTTAGAGTGTGATGCTTTAGGGGGTTTTGGGAGCTTAGAGGAGGAGAGATTTTTCAGAGAGGAAGGTTTTTGGTTAGCTGGGAGAGTAAGCCAGTCGGAGGAAGAGAAAGGGAAAGAGAGCGCCTGATTCTAATAAATCCTTTGAATCAAGCTATAATTGTTCAGGGTTCTTTTGATTCAAACCAGGCCCAAAATCAGAATCAAAACACCATTGGCTCCCTGGGGGACTATTTCATTGGCCTTAGTTTAGATTTGTTGCTGCAACATTGAGCAGAAAATGATCCTAATAGATATGGGACACCACCGACGCAAAAAGATGCAATTAAAGCAATGCCCACTGTGAAAAGTAAGGAGAATTTGCAATGTTCAGTGTGTTTGGATGATTTTGAGATTAGCGCTGAGGCAGGGGAGATTCCATGTAAGCATAAATTCCACAGTGGGTGTATTCTGCCATGGCTGGAGCTTCATAGCTCTTGTCCAGTCTGTAGGTTGCAGATAGCAGTTGATGAATCCAAGCTTGATTCAGATGCTTCTCAGAATGTTAGCAGTAACAGTAGCGAGATGAGTAACAATGGCCGTGGTAGCAGTGAAGGGGGAGTGAGGTTTTTTTGTAGTGCTAGTAGCCTAGTACTTGGGTTTTTCAATGGTTCTGATCAAGCATGGAAAAGCGTCACAAATCTGCCATGGAAGCTGACCAGACAAAGCTTGTTTTAGGAGTGTTTTTCTCTCTTGTTGTTGTGGTTTTTACTGCAACGGACCCAAATGACCTTGCAATTCTGAGCCGGTTCAGAAAAGGGGTTGAAGAATCCAGAGCTTTTGAACTGGCCTGAAAATGGTGATGACCCATGCTGTATCCCACGATGGGATCACGTCTTCTGCAATGGTTCAAGGGTTTCTCAAATTCAGATTCAGAACCTAGACTTGAAGGGTCCTCTGCCTCAAAACCTCAACCAGCTCTCCATGCTCACAAGTCTTGGCCTTCAGGGGAACAATTCAGTGGTCAATTGCCATCACTCAGCGCCTTATCGGAACTGCTTTGCAAAATTCAGCTCAGCTGAGGAATTTGATTCTAATGCAGTCCGCTTTCAGAGGCTACCTGGTAATCATGAATATTTTCATTTCCTACAATGCCCTTAGATTTTTGAGTTAATTACGATACTTTACATTGATGATGCATGGCCACCTTTAGTATGAGCCACCTTTGAGACCACGTGTTATCACCCACTTCCGCTTCCCGTGATTTTCAAATTAATTTTCCTGAACATCATTTTATTAATAATTCCCCCAATTGTTTTTTTTAATAATGACAAATTTCCCAATGCTTCATCTTTGTTTTGTTTTCTTAATTGATTTCTCACATTCATAGTTCTCAAAATAACTTTTTCTTAAATTCTCATTTTCTTAAATAATTTTCCCAACTTCCAAATCCTTTAAATAATTTTAGCTTTTTCAAATTCTCATCCTTAGGGTTTTAGGTACCAAAATCATCTTTTCAATAAAATTTGGCCGTCATTTTCATTCCGGCAAGCCACTTTCAAATTTTCTTCTTCAAAAGCAAAAATTAAATTCTGTAATTCCGAATAATGGAATTTATGGAATTAATTCATGCTAAAATAAACGGGCTTTGGTGGGGGCCCTACATATGTGATCTTGTGATTGATTTACTGATTAGTTGATTGGCTTTCCCGGCATGATTGATTTGCTCTGTTCTTGATATGCGCTTAATTATATCCGTTCATTGTTCACTAACCATGTTTCTTGATAGCGCATTTGTCATTAGAGGTCCAGGTACGCACTCATTCTCATTTTGATTATTCTCTATGCATGCTCTTATTTTCATATGTGCAAGTTTGATTTGAGTATCCGCTGATTTCCTCATTGATTGTCACGTCAGCTTCAATCTATTAGTAGAGACCCGACTTTAGGGACTTAGAGGGGTGCTACGGTCGTACCGTACCTTCCCGATAAGTAACCTGACCCCCGAACCCGATCTGGTTTTTCACAGACCGCCTTTTCCAAAATAAGGAGTCACACTTAGGGTTTTTCTTTCTTATTTTGTTTACCCTTTTAAAAATAAAAAAAAAATAAGTGGCGACTCCAAGTCATATTTGAATAAATAAAATTCATTTTTCAAATAAAATAAAGAATCGAGCTCACCATCGAGTGGGAAACGCATGAGCGCGAAATGCGGGGTCCACAAAATTATTTAATTTTTAAGAATAATTTGTAATAAAAAAATTGATCCAATTAATTATAGATTAAATAAAAACATTGTAGAATATTATGTTAAAAATTGAATACTAATATAATTAAAAAATTATTTTCATTTTCAATAAGACTTCAATTAAATTTAATTAATTAATATTATATAAATTAAATTTAAAATGTCTTTACAAAATCAAAATATTTTTTTTTCAAAAAAAAAAAA
>JAAKHE010001458.1:15187-26056 GCA_011039315.1 Vitis labrusca
TGAATAAGAAAACTTGTGGAAAGAGTCTCATGAAGAAGGTGCATGGAACCCTAAGTTAAAAAATTTCTTCTAAAATAAAATTAAAAAAAAAGAAAGATATTCAATGTTAAAGGACTTTTAAGACAAATCAAAATTTGAAAATGAATGTTGATACTTGTGATAGATTCCACGTTCATGAACAAATCACCATTGCACCACTTATTTTCAATTCACACTTTAATTTACTACCCATAGAAACTTTCATCAAATTTTCCATAAAACAAACAAAGACCCCTAACCCCCAAATATTTTAATTCTTAAAAATACATAATTTCATCAATTTTTGAAACCCTCATTTTAACACAAATTAATTTTTTTCACAAATTATTAAAAGCATAAAAACCAAAATTAAGAAGTGGTTGTCATTATTATTCTTGCAAAGTCACCACAAAATAAATTATAATAAATATAGAAAATAAAATAATATGACGATGAAGATGATGATTAGAAAGTTAGAATGAGGAAGATAATATCATTTAGATGATTTAGGTTAAGATGAGAACTAGATAAGGAAAGTGACATCAATTGCCTAATTATTTGGGGTTTTAGAGATACAAAATGAGGGAGATGACTAAAATTATGGTTTAATTATTTTTGGTTTGGGATTATTAAGTTATTTTAAGGAATTAATTAATTAATTTATAATAAATTTATAAATTAATTTAAAGTTAATTATAATAATTATTGATTCATAGTTTAATTTAAAGCTAATTTGAATAAAAAATGAAAAACTGAAAGTGGGAACACCTAGAGAGGGGGAGGGGGAGAGAGAGAGAGAGAGAGAGAGAGAGAGAGAGAGAGAGGGTGGGTGTGTGAATGGGTGATTTAAAAAATTTCAATAAAGATTTATATGTTATATCAATTTTTTTTTACCTTGTGAGATGTTAGGGATAACCTTTTCTATCAATCTTAGGCAATTCCAACAAAATATCAAATATAAAAGATAAGAACAATAAGACACGATTTTTATGTGGAAAATCCTCACACTAACTGTGACAATAAAAATCATGAGGTCTAAGACCTATTAATTTAAATGCACTAGATGAAATCAAGTTACACAGATTTACTTGACTGCTTTACCTTAAAGATTTACTCTTCAGTAGGTAGAACTTGATTCATGTCCACAACACAACAACCCTCAATTACTCTAGTGGATCACTTCAACCTCCCTAAAGGGATGAAAGTCTTCAAAACAATATTCAAAGAACAAATCCTTGAATGAGAAATCAAGAATGGTGTGAGAATCTAGGTTTTGTCTCTAGGGGTCATTTTTAGAGAATAAAGTCTCTCAATGATCTATCTCCAATCTCTTCAAGATCTCTAACCCTCAAGGGGTTATAAGGGAGGTATTTATAGGCAAAAGTTTGAAGAGTTTCGGTTTTAGAAGGTTTCTTAATTGAAATTTCATGAAAAACTTGGTAGAATCAACATGATTGCTTGAGCCAACTCACCCATCACTTGAGCGCCTCAAGCACTTGAGTGGTATGGCTCGCTTGAGCAGTAATGAGCGCTTGAGCAGTCTTCATTGCTTGAGCGCTCTAGGTTACTTGGATAGTCTTTCTCTCTTTCAAAAATCAATTTAAAAATTTTTTAAGTTCAAAACAAAATTGATATTTTTTAATACCTCAACATAGCCTAATTTGACATAAGTCAAACCTCTTTAAACATACTTGTGACTTCTCAGTTGGACAAACAACAACCCTTGATCTTCAATGAAGAGTGAGTCACTAACTAGAAAGACTTCTATGACCAAACATTACAAAGAACAAAATTGCCAATATATAGGCAAGACTTACTGTCTTAACAATCTTTCCCTTTGACAATTTTGTGACAAAAAATTGTTACATAAACCCACCTGAACTCTCATAACGGAGTTTACATAACACACTTTAATGCTCAATTAAAACTAAATTAAGGAAAAACTTTGTATCGGTTTATAGTACTTATCTTCCAACCCTGTAACCTACACACATACAAAAAACTATACTACAGGTAAAGTAGTGTGAGAGATAAAGTAATGTTGAGAAAACAAAACAGAATAGTTGGAGGTTTTGCTTGATGACTTGTGCAACAGATTTTTGTAGAGACACTAAGGCACAAATCAAAACTTGAGAAGAATATAGATACACACAAATCAAGCAAACACAATAGAAGCTTGATAAGACACAATAGATCAATAATAATGCTTAGAAGTCTATCTCTAACCAGAAAATGGGCAGTGAAAACCACATAAGAGATAAATAGAAAAATGAGCATTATATATATATATAATGATTCTGGATATAAAGATATGCAATCAATACAAGAATTCAAATCAAGTACACAAAAATATAAATAATTGAACATTTATGCATTAGGTGGCGGTAGAGGGATAGAGATCGAAGCGCCCTAAGAATGGATACAGGAAATGACGTACTTAAGTTATCCCCTAATCTCTCGGAGTTGGAGATCCTAAGAGTACATCTTCTGATGAAGTTGGGCCATGGAATCTAGAGCCTCATGGGCGTTGGGTCTATGGAAGTAAAAACCTTGTGTGTAGCTCGGGAAGAACTCACATAACCTCAACTAGAGCGAGTCCTTGGAGCAGGCTCTAAATAGTCTGTCTCCAAAACTCCACCCTACTCCATAGCTCGAAGCTCGTCCTTTTAGACAACTGCCTCTGCATGCTGGCCTGCATAATGTGGTTCATAAGTTGGAAGATCCATTAGACTGTATACATGAATGTAGTGCTTGGCCCAAGAACTCCCATCCAAAAAGGCATGGGTAGCCTAGACCCCTAGTGCAGGATCAATCTTAAATCCTTCATCCTCGAGTATCCGTGTGATGAGGAGGGTAAATGGGAGAGTGCCTCCTCTAAAGGATAAACCACGAAGGGGAGTGATTGTATCCAGATGACCTAGCCAATGTCAAATTGTTGGCTTGAGAGAATGGCGTGAATAAATTGAGCAGATGGTTGACGGATTTGGGTGCAGTGTGTAGATGGGTAGAAAGAGTAAGTGAAGAATGTGGCAAACGACCATGTTAGCTTGGAGAAGCCAAAAATCGGGATATAAGAAGGAAAGGGGCAATGACCGCCATAAAGAGAAGTCAGAATGGTGTCAAGCTCCTCTCGGGTGAGAGCCTGAACCTTTGAGGAAAGCGAAAGAATAAGAGCCTCAAGTCGCGACATGCTAAGGACACATTGAATGGAATGGGAGGAAATAAGGAAAAACTGACCATACATGGTCACCTAAAAGTGACTCCGACCACAATATAATGCATGTTCTCATAGAACATGTGAACAAGATGGGGATAGGAAGTCCTCTAGTTAGAAAACAAAGTTTCCTAACCCTACTCTTGAATGATGGTAGGGAGGACAATGTCTTGAAAAGTTAGAGGTTAATGGCTTGCTCAGCCTCGACACGCCGATATGTGAAAGAAGCGTAATAATGGTTTTGTGCCACCTGGCAGTGAAAATGCTCAACCAGAAGTGCATCTAGGTTAAAAAGACCCTGGATCGGGATGTCTTAGATGGTTTCAGGTGACCTAGGAGAGGTCACCTCCCTCTGACATCTATGACTAGCCATATTTAAGGTATATAATATGAAAAAACAAAAGCTAAAGAAAAACTAAAGAAAATCCAGAGAAAAGCTAAATCACTAGAAATGCTAAACTCAATGTGTAGAACAATACTATACAAATGGAAATAAAAAATATGAAGCGAACTAACCTCAGAAGACAAAAGGACAGTAACCCAGAGGGCTCGAAGAGGAATAGGAAAGTTTGAAATGAATATGGCGTGCTGGATGACATTTATATATCCTATAGTGTCGGGCTTTGTGGAGCCTAGTTTTGTTTGATCCGATTTGACGACTTGACCCGAATAATATTGCGTGGTTTTTTAATGAGAGATTTACCGAGGCTTGTTCATGGAGCGAAGGCTTGGGCCGATTTTTGGGCCCGTTTAGCCCATTGTGGAATCGTTTTTTGTAATTAGGGTTTTTTAGTGTGGTGTGGTTGCCGTGTTATATATAGAGAGAAAATATTGTAGTCGCTATGATTGCACTTTGTATTCTTCCCTAATAATAGTGATATCCTTGCAACTCCCTAAGATAAAATTTATCTTACTACTTTGAACAGAAATTTAGTAATTGGAAATCATCTAGTTACAAGATGAATATTTGTGTCGTTTCCACTTTGAACCTTCAGGCTTGGTGTGTGAAATGACCGTTATGCCTTTGGAGTGGGTTTTGGAGCATGACATCTTTTGTGAAACTATATTGTTTATTTGATTTTAATGGTCCCCGAACTTCTTAGTTACTCATAACTTTATATCACCTTCTCAAAGTTAAGTTGTTTTACAACTACTATCTAGCTACTTTTCTCTACTATGACAACTTTATTACATAGTGATTAATTGAAAGAATCTACATGTCTTATTTCATAGGATGGTTGATTTTTTTTACTCATGAATCTTGCTTTTATTATTGAAATTTTCAAATCATTGCGGTCCAACAATTTCCTATCCATTGGTAATTTCATATTACCTTTCCAAAGTCTAATCATTTAAAAACACTTGTAGTTAATATATTGGCAATTGCATTGTGGGAAGTTGTTCACTTGATTTTAATGTTGAAACTTTCAAATTGTTGTAGTCCAACAATTCCCTATCCATTGGTAATTTCATATCACATTTTCAAAGTATAATCATTTACAAATACTTGTATATAGTATATTTGGTGATTGTAGAGTGGAAAGTTGATCGTTTTCATGAAGACCTCTAAAATAGAAATTTTTTTCATTCCATTTAATAAAGAATTTCATTAATTGAACATATATGTTTTTTTAACCGGAAAGTAGAGGCCACATTAGGCCTTAGGTGACAATACTAGGTGAGGGTTTTTTTTTTAAAATTTATTTATTACGAAATATAAATAATATTATTTATTGTATAATAAAGATTATTATAATATATTTTTTATAGATGAAAAAAATATTAATTGAGTTTTATTTTTTTTAAATAATTGTTTTCAATAAATAACTTATTTGTAAAAAGAAAACTATAAAATATATGCATTTGAAAAATATTTAATTTTTATTTGATTTAGTATCAATTAATATTTGTAATATTTTTTAATATTATAGAAGTTAACATACTCAATTAAGATATTCAAGATCAAGAGAATATTTGAGATTGAATTAATTTCTTTATTGTTTATGTTTTAGTAAATTTTTATATCCATTACAAATTTTTTATTGTTTATTTTTCATTCAATGTTTGCATTTTGTAATAGATATTAAAACGAATTTTTTTCCTATATGTTAAAAAAATATTTCAATGTCTTTAAAAATAAAATATTGCAGTAAAATCAAAATTACATTGTGAAACTTTAAGCGAATGTTTTATACTTAAGAAGTGCCAATTAAAGTAAGCATGCATCTACAATTGTAATTTAGATGTCATACTGAAACAATAGTTCTCTTCGACTATATCATAAAATTTGGTTCGAATTACTTTAAGTCATCTTGTAGATTTTCAAGTTCCAATGATATGCATCAAGTATGTGCAACATACTTGATATAACTAATATTTTCTTAAGTAATTGGACACTTTTTTCTATAAATTTACTTGATTATCAATGAATACTTTTATGTAGGGTATTGATATAATTCGATAAATATTTTAAAATAGTATTAGAATAGCTTTGCTCTTTCCCAATTAACAAATTTACTAAATTAACTTATATATATTTGTTTATTTGAATTTACTGGTATTTGACTCAAATTGTTATTATTTTTAAAATTATAGGAAAACCATTATTTATAGAGTTTAATTATATTTGGTAAATTATCTTTTTAAGTTTGACTAGGATTAGGAAACTATTAATTTAAGATTGACCCATAAGGCTCTATAAATTTGTAGTTTTATATAGGATTTAAAAAGAGAAAGAAAAAGCAATAAAAAATGAAGAGAGATAGGCAAAAGTGCATTGGAATTTAGATAGAGAAAGGTTGAGAGAGTTTTGATTACTACTCAAAAAATGCATATTTTAGATAGTAATTCTCATGAGTTTCACATATTTTGAGTATTAGTTATGCCTAAAAATGCTCAATTAACATGTTGTTACCATTTAAAGATCGGCCAAGTCGAAAGTCCTTGAAACAGCTTTGGACCAAGACTCCACCTTCTTATTCCTCTGTTTATGTAAGTAAAAATAAATTATATTGTGATAAGTTATTGGTGGACACCATGCAGACCCATGAGAGGGGCATGGGCTTGACTTTGAGACCGGGCCTTGAGTTTCCTTTGGTCAAGGCCTTGACTGGTGTTGATATATGTCATTAAATTATATGTGTCTAATACAAAATATAAATATAAGATCATTAAAGTAAACAAATTATAGATGTGTATTAATTATACAAGTAATACAAATCATATTGTATAAATTATAGTTAAAAATTTTAAGCTCCACCAAACTAATAGAATCTTTATTATAATAATTGGAGTGAACACCATATTGGCCCGTGTTAGGCCTGGGCCAGATTTTAAAGACTAGGCCTTGAGTTCCCCTTGGGCCTTGGCCAGGGCCTTCTCTTTGTATCATCATTTTGAAGAAGCATATTGGTGTGATGTAAAAAAAAACTATACTAAATAGAAAATAAATAAAAGCATCAACAAAAATAAAGGCCAAGATCCATGAAAAGTAATCTTTAAATTTGTTGCATATATAATTTCAACAATGCATAAATAATTACAACATACACAATACAATAATATTACACAACTATATTTTCAAATATAATATAAGATCATTAAAGTGATAAATTGTAGTCGTATAAAATATTTGTACAAGTAAAGAAGAAATTATGAGATTAAGAGCCCATTTGGCAGTGGTTCTAATAAAAATGTTTTTCTTGAAAGTGTTTCCTTGAAAAATACTTTTTTGAGAATCAGAAAAAATGATTTTCAAGTGTTTTTTTATAATATATTGTATAAGTATAAAAACACTTTTGATATTAATAAATTATCAAAAAGGACATATATACATTTATATTGTTAAAGAAACTAAAAATAATCTTTTTTTATGATTTAAATAAATTTTTTACAAGAAGAATTAGATTAATAAATAAATATCAATCATGATATAACAAATTATTTGAATATATATTAGTTTAAAATTAATAATTTTTTTTATCACTATAATAAAATTTTAAAAAATATTTATAGAAAACATCTAAATCAATAAAAAAAGAACATTGAATAAAATATAATTTTCAAGGTAAAACAATATATGATTACCTATTAATTTCTCAAAAAAAAAAAACTTTCTAATTAAAAGTAAATAAAAAGACAAATGTTTTCATAACAAAAAAGGGGGAAAAATTATATTATTACATATTAGAGTCATAATTAAACATCAATGAGATATAAGAAGATTTACAATTCGATCACGTTCTTCTTCCATCTCTCTTGCATGATGTGAACCATCTTCCTCAACAAGTGAATCCACTCTACTCTCTTCTTCATTAAGTGGAAACAACCTTGATCATCATCATAAGGTTTAAATTCCATATCCATTCTAGCATTAATCTTTATGAAGTTGTGAAGAGCCATTGAAGCAATAACAATCTTTACTTGTTTTTCAAGAGGAAAACTATGCATTTGTCATAGCATTCTCCATCTATTCTTCAAAACGGCAAATGTTCTCTCAATTGTGCACCTCAAGGAAGAATGCCTATGATTAAATATTTCCTTTTTACCTCTAGGTGAACTACCTCGTCGAAAATCTGGAAGATGGTAACGCTCACCTTTTGTAAGAGCCTAAATATCCACTCATTTGAGGATAACCAGTATCGACCAAATAATATTTACCTACAAAACAAAAACAAAAAATATATATTAGATAATAAAAATTTGATCACAAAAACAAGTTTGATATTGTCATTCACAAACCTCTAGGTGGATGAGGAAAACCCAATTCTGGCCTTCTTAATGGCTTTAAAAAGACCCGTGCATCATGAGCAGCACCTTCCCATTCGACCCATGCAAATGTGAAACACATTGAAATCACATACTGCCATAACATTTTGGGTAGTCATGCCTTTTCTACCAATATATGGTATTTGTCTATCTCTAGGAACCACAACAGGTATATGAGTTCCATCAATTACCCCAATACAATCCTTAAAATATGGCCAATACTGATCATCATTTCTTATTTTATCAGGGACTTCCTTAAACTATGGATCACTTGGTTTTATAATATCCATGGCCATAAGACAAACAACATCTAATACAATCTCAAACCATCTAGATACAGATTCACTAGAGTGTTGAAATCTTTCTTGAATCATCCTATTGCTTAGTCCATGACCTATTGTAGTGAGAAACATTGCTAAGGCCTCTGTTAAGGGCACATCAAAACCTTCTTTTAGGCCATACCTTTTAGTAAGTGTTTCTAATAAATTCATAAACACATGTTTTTCCATTCTAAATTGCTCAAAACACCTAATTTCATGGCCATTTAAGACATCCATTACAAACTTGTATCCTGTGTGGAAAGAAGTTCTGCAAGGTTTTTTTTCTTTGAAACTAGTAAGTTTTACAGCTGCAGCACAACCCGCAAGCACCAATTGATAAAAATCATGTTCATCGCCGTTTTCATCATCAAAATTTTGATCATTATTATTAGAAGACATCTACACAAATAAAAAAAGAAATACATTAATAAATCTGTTTTTCTCCTTTTCTACCTCTTTGAAAAAGAAGAATATTATCAACTGAATATAATGTTCACAATAAATCCTTCAAGTATCTAGAAGGAACATTTCCTTTAATTGTTTGGGCAAGAAAAAGCATAGCTCAACAAAGCTTCAAGTAGCAAGTTATTTATATATATGAACCAGGCTAGAAGTAACCATGATAGGAACATATAATACTGCAATACTCAAGGTTCTTGTGTAATTCTCCTAAATTGTATTTCCTTTTTAATTTTCCAAAGTACTCAATTTAATCTTTCATCACAAGCATGGGACTCAACACTTCAAAACATTTCTCCAATAATTTTTCAAGGAATCAACTTGGTTCCATGGCCTATAACTGATACTATCAGATGATCAACAACAAATAATATCTTAAATGTAGTTTACCACACATCTAACCATACATTTGTATTAGAAATGCAAATACAAATACAAGGCCACAAATTTAAAGTTATCAGTTTGCTCCTTTCCTGATAAGCAATAGGAAGCCCATACAAATAGGCTCCTTTCCCATCTCACTGCTCTATTCTTATTTTGTAGATAATTACATTACATATGATAAATATAGAAGATAGATTAATTCAATTAGTATAAATTGGAACAAGAAGCTATGCATAAATAGCATATATAATACTCACATTACTCTGCTCTTACAACGGTTTTTTCTTTGAACCTATATCCTTTTGATTTGTTGAAGTATGTTGAGTCATTTTTTTAACATGTGCACCAAGTATTTTACTTGTATAGGCCTGCACATAATGTGAAAGCAAATATTATTATAAGATGGTTCATACATCCGACGAGTGTCTAATTAAGTGTTGTTTCCAACAAGGGCATTCCTCCACTATAGAACTGTTTGTGCTGCATGGATATTTTCTCTTTCATTCATTTTGTTCTATTGGATTTCCAGCAAGATTTATGTGTTCTAGGATTTTCAGAACTACTCTTACACACACCAACTTCGAAGGTAAGTGGTATTTTTCATGAGGAAAAAATTCGAAGTGATCATCCCAATATCAAATAATATAGTAAAATTAAGGGTTTACAGGAATTAAAGTTGGGCTTCCATACAATCATGTTAAAGGTAAATAGCAAGGCAATTTGTTCATACATAAAGCTGTTTTTCCCCTTTTCTATGTCCATGTCTTAAATGGGTCTCGGCCTAAATGTGAAATTGAAATGACCCTAATGAAAGAAGAAGTATGTGATGATTGAATTAAGAAAGAATGCGAAGGTTTAGCCACTTGAAAAATATACTTGTGTCTCATGAATTTGTTTGTTGGGTGTGATTCATAGAGACAACCTAAGGTCCAAAATTTGATCATCTCATTTAAAAACCGATTATTTTCTAGTATGAGTGTCTTTAATGACAATCTACATCATACCCTTGGGAGTCATTGTTTGGGCGACCCATTACCTGACATAAGCGGGATCATCCCACCTCAAAAAAGGGTCTGAAATGTTATAAATGAGAGATATCGAGCACCATATTACAGATCCTGGAAATGCAATAATGTATGTATGAAGGTGCTCCTTACCAGAAAGAGTGAAAAAACAAAACCGGATTAGCCTAAAAATTTAATTGGGGTTCACAGTATTTCATAGAATTGAGCAAACCTTGACAAATACCTATAAGGCAAAGTGGAAAACGGGGCCTTCAAACCTACCCACAAATAGTTATATGATGAGCCCCAATCCGAAACAAGTGGTCCAATATATAAGGGGGGGACCTAATGCATGGGACCATAGTGCCATAACTACTATATACTTGTACCAAATGGTCAATAATAATAATAATAATAATGTGTATGCAGTATGCAATATGCTTATATGCATTCAAATGAATCAAACCATAAAAACTCACTACTGGAAGGTCTGGGAGGATACAGAGCCCTGAAAGCAACGAAATCGATCAGCGGTCCACAAGCTAGATCCTCCTCTACTCCTGGGTTATGTATGACGATCTCGATCACATCAAAGACATGTGGTTTACAGATATGTGAACCAAAAACCCTAAACAGAGCGATTGCATATGTGAACCAGAATAGAGAATGAGAGTTTTAGAGAGAGAAGTACCGGGAAATGAGA